>MU776368.1:0-12808 GCA_026770625.1 Nicotiana glauca | reverse complement strand
ATCACTTTACACATAAGGCTTCCCTGGGTTAATCAATTTCTACTTGGAAGTTTGTTCTCAAGAACTGCTTCCGAGGCTTTAGTCAAGAATGACAAAATGTTCTTCATTTTTTATTCTTGTTTTTTAGTTGAATATATCTTTTATTGAGGATTTTTTTTGTTGAATATATCTTTTATTAATTTTCTTAAATAAATGGAAAGTGGAGAAAAAAAAATGCAAAAGAAGGCGGGTATAGTTGTAAACAAGCATTTTACTTTAAATTTTATATAATGTATATCAATTTCTAATACAACAAAATAAACATTCAAAAAAATTATCCCTGCATTACTTATCCCTGCATAACTAATACATACATAACTAATCCCTGCATAACTTATCCCTGCATAACTTATCCCTGCATAACTTATCCCTGCATAACTAATACCTACATAACTAATACCTGCATAACTCTAACCGGTAACCAAACGACCCCTTAAGTCACGTAGACACCTATGCCAATATGTAATGGGTCCTGCTAATTTGTTAGTGGCCTTGTGCCACGTGGGTGGGGTGGTTAATTTATTAAATTTTTATCCACTTATTAGTTAATCGGGTAATATTTCGTTACCTGATAATTAATCAATTACTCGAAAATTTGAAAATTATTCCCACTAGCTTAAAATATTACTCACTTTTCATATACCTTATACACCTTTCTAGCATGGGCATGTAGTACCTTTCTTGCCACTAGTCCATAAATATCGGGTATTTTAGCTTGGACCATATTTACCTCAATGTGCCAAACTTGGACAAAAAAATTTATTTTCTTTGACTTGCTTCCCCTTTCACCTTTACGAATTTATTCATCACGTGTGAAATAGCATAATCCTTATAATCTCTAAATAGTCTTTCACTTGGACTGATGTAAACTACCTTATGATAAATTCAATGTAAAATACTGCAGGGTGCAATATTATCGTAACTTATTACTGCGAAGTGTAACGTCATCGTAATGCAATACTGCTGGGTGCAACACTGTCGTAACTTAATATTGCGAAGCGTGACATCACCGTAATGTAATACTGCAAGGCATAACGTCATCGTAATATATTACTGCAGAGGGTAGCACCATCGTAATATTTTATTGCAGAACATAATATCGACGTAATACTGTGGGGCGTAATAGCCATAGTTCACGCGTTGAAGATTTGGAAGCATTATTTGTATGGTGTGTTTTGTGAGGTGTTTACTGATCATCGTAGCCTCCAGCACTTGTTCAAGCAGAAGGATTTCAATTTGAGGCAGCGAAAATGGCTGGAGTTTCTAAAGGATTATGATAAGACTATATTATACCATCCGGGGAAGGCCACTGTGGTGGTCGATGCTTTGAGCTCAAAGGCGATGAGTATGGGGAGTTTGGCATATATTCCAGTTGGGGAGAGACCTCTTGCAGTTGATGTTTAGGCCTTGGCCAATCAGTTCGTGAGGTTGGATATTTCGGATCCCAGTCTGGTATTGGCTTGTCTGATTTCTCGATCTTCCTTATATGATCGCATCAGAGAGTGCCAATATGATGATCCCCATTTGCTTGTCCTTAAAGACAGAGTTCAGCACGATGATTCTAGAGATGTGACTAATGGTGATGATGGGGTGTTGAGGATGCAGGGCTGGATATGTGTGCCCAATATGGATAGGCTTCGAAAGTTGATTTTAAAGGAGGCCCATAGCTCGCGGTATTCCATTCATACAAGTTCCGCGAATATGTATCAGGATCTAAGATAGCATTACTGGTGGAGAAGAATGAAGAAAGACATTGTGGGATTTGTAGCTCGGTATCTCAATTTCCAGCATGAGAAATATGAGCACCAGAGACTGGGTGGCTTGCTTCAGCGGATGGATATTCCAGAGTGGAAGTGGGAGCGGATTACCATGGACTTTGTAGTTGGGCTCCCATGGACTTTGAAGAAGTTAGATGTTATTTGGGTGATTGTGGATCGGCTGACCAAGTTCGCACACATCATTCCTGTGTATACTACCTATTCTTTAGAGCGGTTAGCAGTGATCTATATTCGGGAGATTGTTCGTTTGCATGATGTCCCAGTTTTCATCTTTTCAGATAGGGGCACTCAGTTTACTTTGTAGTTTTGGAGGTCTGTGTAGCGAGAGTTGGGTACTCAGGTTGATTTGAGGACGACTTTTCACCCTCAAACGGACGGGCAATCCGAGCGTATT
This sequence comes from Nicotiana glauca, assembly GCA_026770625.1. Classification (NCBI taxonomy): domain Eukaryota; kingdom Viridiplantae; phylum Streptophyta; class Magnoliopsida; order Solanales; family Solanaceae; genus Nicotiana; species Nicotiana glauca. The sequence goes on along the minus strand of MU776368.1, from coordinate 10,597 downwards.
ATTCAAATATTGGAGGACATGTTGCATGCTTGTATGTCACGACCCAATCCCGGTCGTGATGGCGTCCAACACATTGCTAGGCAAGGCTGACCTTTTGACTAGCATTCTCGACATTGAACAGATTTATAGATGTAAAACACAGATAATAATTTCTAAGCTGTTTAATCAAAAATCTAGAAAGAACGGAAAGTTAACAAAAAAATTACTGTAACATAACTCCCAAATAGGACCCGGTATCACAAATATGAGCCTCTAATACAGAATATCCACCTAATACAGTCTGTCTAGGAAAATGCAGAAATAGAGAATAAAGATAGGAAGGAGAGATGAAGGCTGCGAACGCCATGCAGCTACCTCAGTGCTCCCCAATACTGCTGCTCAGCTAAAGCAAGTTCTCACTCAGCCTGTGGGGTACCTAGATCTGCACGCAAGGTGCAGGGAGTAATGTGAGCACTCCGACCCTGTGAGTAGTAAACATAAATAATGTCTGAAGATAAGAAATCATAGAATATTACAAAGTAAACTATGACTGGCAGTACCAAACCTTTTACAGTTAAAACAACAAGTTCATGAAATGATAGCACGGAAAGAACCATGACAGGTAAAATAGTTAAGTAATAATGGATGAAAGCAATGCAATGCATGAATTCAATGCAATGCATATGCCGGTACACTCAGGTACCCACTGCGGCGTGCAACCCGAGCAATCCATATATTTACCGTCGACGGCACTCACTGGGGGTGTGTACAGACTCCGGAGGGGCTCCTACAGCCCAAGCGCAAATAATCAAGCCATCTCGTGGCACCAACCAGGCCCTCGGCCTCAATAACAAGATAATACCGCTGCGGCGCGCAGCCCGAGCCATCCATATATCCATAAATCACTTTAAGCCCCTCGGGCATTTTTAAAACAGTAATTCACAACCCAAAATACCATTTAGAAATATCATTTAAGTTTTCAAATCTTAGAAAGGGGGTTGAGTTTTGCAAAATAGTACTTAAAACCTTGGACTGAGGTTAAATAATATGCAAAGGATGCGAAAACAGTGATATCAATCCCTGAAGGATTCAAATAGTTGGCACGAAGCCCAAATATAACAATCAAATCCAAGTAACGATGATTTCCAACAAGTTCTAGTAGAAAAATACAGTAAAAACATCATCCGGGACGGACCAAGTTCCAATCCCCAATAACAAACGACCCCGCACTCGTCATAGAGCGCGTGCCTCGCCTCAACATAGCGTTACGATGTGAAATTCCGGGGTTTCAAACCCTCAGATCATCATTTACATCTATTACTCACCTCAAGCCGGCCCAAAGTCTAGCTCGCTATGCCTTTTCCTCTCGAATCGACCTCCTCGCGTGTCGAATCTGATCAAAATCACAAGGAATACATTACAATAGGCTAAGGAATCATAACCCAATCGAAAAAATCAAAAAACATCGAAAATCACGAAGTTGGGAAAACACGAGCCCCGGGCCCACTTCTTAAAACATTACAAAATTTACATCACCGGATTCCTCATCTTGCCACGAGTCCATACATATCAAATTTACCAAAATCGGAGTCCATTTGACCCTTCAAATTCTATTTTTAAATTACCAAATTCTCAAGCCCTATCTTTACCCCCTTTTGATGAATTTCAACCAATTTCCATGTTAAATCTATCATAATCTCATGTATTTAGGCCAAGGAACTTACTTCCAATCAATCCTCTTTGAATCCCTCTTCAATTTGTCCCAAAGAGCTCTTTACATACTCAACAATGGTGGAAAAATGTCCTAAGCTCGCGGATGAAATATTTTAAAAACCCTTCTGCCCAGCTATAATCTCCGTCTATGCGAACGCGAAGGCGCTCCACGATCGCGATTCTTCGTCTCCCAAACCTACGCGAACACGGCTCACTTAATGCGAACGCGTAGACCAAAACATGTTGGCTGAATTCCTCTTATGCGCACACGGGATATGCCACGCGAACGCATAACTTCACCTTCCAATGCTATGCGATCGTGACTCAATGACTACGATCACGAAGGCCAATTTCCCTCTGCAATAACTGCTGAAAACCTGCAACTTTTAAGGGCCAAATTTGGTCCGATTGACCATCCGAAATCATCCCGAGGCTCCCAAGACCTCAACCCAAAACACCCACACATCCTAAAACATCATTCAAACTTTTTCCAATCATCAAAACACATCAACAATGCTAAAACCATCAAATCACATCGGATTCAAGCCTAAGTTCTTCAAAAACTTCTGAAATATGTATTTGATCAAAAACCCAACCAAAACACCTCCGAATGACCTGAAATTTTACAAACACATCCAAAATCACCTAAAGAAGCTACTGCAACTCTCTGAATTCCATTCCGACCCTCAGATCAAAATCTCACATATCCATCGGAATTCGCCAAAAACTAACTTCGCCAATTCAAGCCTAATTCTACGCCGGACCTCCAAAATCAATTCCGATCGCACTCCTAAATCACAAATTAACCCCTGAAGCTTACCAAATCACATGAAATTACATCCGAGCCCTCTAACCCATAAGTCAACATCCAATTAACTTTTCCAACACAAGCCTTCCTTAAAGAGACTAAGTGTCTCATTTTCTACCAAAACCCAACCAATTCAACTCTAACTCGCCAAATCCCGATAATGAAATATGAAGCAGAAATAAATGGGGAAAATGGGGTGGTAACACATGAGACAATGGGTCGGGTCATCACATCCTCCCCAACTTAAACAAATGCTCATCCACGAGCCTCAAATAGGTGAGGATATCTGCTCCGCATCTCCTGCTCGGTGTCCCAGGTAGCCTCTTCCATGGACCGACCTCTCCATTGCACCTTCACCGAAGCTATATCCTTTGATCTTAATTTCTGAACCCGACGACCCAAAATAGCCACTAGCTCCACATCATAGGTCAAATCATCATCCAACTGAACCGTGCTAAAGTCCAAATCATGGGACGGGTCTGCAACATACTTTTGGAGTATGGAAACATGGAATACCGGATGAACCCCCGACAAGCTGGGTGGAAAAGCAAGCATATAGGCCACTTCCCCAATCCTCCTAAGTACCTCAAAAGGCCCAATGAACCGCAGACTCAACTTCCCTTTCTTCCCTAACCTCATAACGCCCTTCATGGGCGAAACCTTCAACAAGACCTTCTCGCCCACCATATACGACACATCTCGAACCTTCTGGTCTGCATAACTCTTCTGACGCGACTGAGCTGTACAAAGTCTCTCCTGGATCACTTTCACCTTCTCTAAGGCATCCTGGACCAACTCTGTCCCCAATAGTCTAGCCTCGCCGGGCTCAAACCAACCAACCAAAGATCTACACCGTCTCCCATATAAGGCCTCATACGGTGCTATCTGAATGCTGGACTGATAGCTGTTGTTGTAAGAAAACTCCGCAAGTGGCAAGAACTCAGCCCAAGAACCTCCAAAATCAATAACACAGGCACGCAACGTATCCTCTAATATCTGGATATTACGCTCGGACTGCCCGTCCATCTGAGGATGAGACGTTGTGCTCAACTCCACCTGTGTACCTAACTCCCACTAAAAAGTCTGCCAAAACTGGGAAGCGAACTAAGTACCTCTATTCGAGATAATAGAAACTGGGACCCCATGCAATCGAACAATCTCCCGGATGAAAATCTTTACCAGCCGCTCTGAAGAATAGGTAGTACACACCGAAATGAAGTGCGCGGACTTTGTCAGCCGATCCACAATCACCCAAATCGAATCAAACTTCCTTGAGGTAAGAGGGAGACCACTGACAAAATCCATAGTAATCCTCTCCCACTTCCACTCTGGAATATCCATCCGCTGAAGTACACCACCCGGCCTCTAATGCTCATATTTCACTTGCTGACAGTTGAGACACCGAGTCACATAACCCACAATATCTTTCTTCATTCTCCTTCACTAGTAGTGCTGCCTCAAATCCTGATACATCTTCGCGGCACCCGGATGAATGGAATACCGCGAGCTCTGGGCCTCCTCTAATATTAACTTCCGAAGCCCATCCATATTGGGCACGCAAATCCGGCCCTGCATCCTCAACACGCCATCATTATCAATAGTCACATATCTTGCATCACCATGCCGGACCCTATCCGTAAGGACAAGTAAATGCGGGTCATCGTACTGGCGCTCTCTAATGCAGTCATACAAGGAAGACCGAGAAACCATACAAGCCAACACCCGACTAGGATCTGAAATATCTAACCTCACCATACGATTGGATAAAGCCTGGACATCAACTGCAAAGGGCCTCTCCTCAACTAGAATGTACTCCAAACCACCCATACTAACCGCCTTCCGGCTCAAAGCATCGGCCACCATATTGGCCTTCCTCGGGTGATACAGAATGGTAATGTCATAATCCTTTAGCAACTCAATCCACCTCCGCTGCCTCAAATTAAAATCCTTCTGGCTGAACAAATGCTGCAGACTGCGATGATCGATGAATACCTCACAAGATACCCCATATAAGTAGTGCCTCCAAATTTTCAAAGCGTGAACTATGGCAGCCAACTCCAAATCATGTACGGGGTAGTTCTTCTCATGGGGCTGCAACTGACGAGAAGCATACGCAATAACTCTACTCTCCTGCATCAATATATATCTGATCCCAACTCTCGAAGCATCACAATATACGGTATAAGAACTTGAAGCTGATGGCAGAACCAACACTGGAGCTGTGGTCAAAGTTGTCTAGAGCTTATGAAAGCTCTCCTCGCACTCGTCCGACCATACAAATGGTGCACCCTTATGCGTCAACTTGGTCAAGAGCGAAGCAATAGATGAAAAACCCTGGACAAATCAGCGATAATAACCCGTCAAACCGAGGAAACTACGAATCTATGTGGCTGAGGACGGTCTAGGCCAACTCTGAACCGCCTCTATCTTCTTCGGATCAACCTAAATACCATCGCTGGACACCACGTGCCCTAGGAAAGCCACAGAACCAAGCCAAAACTCACACTTGGAGAACTTTGCTTCTCCTCAATCTCTGTAATACCACTCTCAAATTCTATGCGTGCTCCTCCTAGCTATGCAAGTACACCAGGATATCATCAATAAAAACAATCACAAACGAATCTAGATACGGCAGGAATACACTGTTCATCAAGTGCATGAACGCTGTTGGGGCATTAGTTAACCCAAAGGACATAACCAGAAACTCATAGTGCCCATATCTAGTCCTGAAAGCAGTATTCATAATATCTGAATCCCTGATCTTCAGCTGGTGGTAGCTTGAACGGAGATCAATCTTAGAGAATACCCTTGCCCCCTGAAGCTGGTCAAACAAATCATCAATACGAGGCAGGGGATACTTGTTCTTCACTGTCACTTTGTTCAATTGCCTGTAGTCAATGCACATTCTCATTGTGCCATCCTTCTTCTTCATAAATAGGACCGATGTACCCCACGATGACACACTCAGACGAATGAACCCCTTGTCTAGGAGCTCCTGAAGCTGATCCTTTAATTCTTTCAACTCTGCTGGTGCCATACACTACGGAGGAATGGAAATGGACTGAGTGCCTGGCACTAAGTCAATACCAAAATCAATGTCCCTATCCGGTGGCATGCCCGGCAGGTCTGCTGGAAAAATATTAGGGAAATTCCTCACAACGGGAACAGTATCAAGACTAGGAGCCTCAGCTCCAATATCCCTCAGGATAGCCAAATATGATAGACAACCCTTCCCAACCATACGTTGGGCCTTTAGAAAAGAGATTACCCTGCTAGGAACATGGTCAGTCATACCATGCCACTCAATACTCGGAACACCCGGAATAGCCAACGTGACTGTCTTAGCATGACATTCCAGAATAGCATGACAAGGAGATAACCAGTCCATGCCTAGAATGACATCAAAATCCACCATGCTCAATAGCAACAAATCAACTCGGGTCTTCAGACCCCCAATAGTCACTAGTCAAGACCGATACACATGGTCTACAACAATAGTATCACCCACCGGGGTAGATACATGAACAGGTAAAGAAAGACACCCTCGGGTCATACCCAGATGATGAGAAAAATATGAGGACACATAAGAATAGGTAGAATCGGGATCAAATAAGATAGAGGCATCCCTGTGGTAGACTGAGATAATACCTATGATAATAGCATCTGATGCAACGGTGTCCCTTCTATCTGGGAGAGCATAGAATCGAGCCTGGCCACCGCCAGGTCGGCCTCCACCCTTGGGGCGGCCCCTGGCTACCTGGCCCCCACCCCTATCTGACTGAGAGGGTGCTGAAGTAGCTGGAGTAGAAGACGAGGGTTGATCCCTCTACTGAAACTGACCACCATGACGTCGAGGATACTGTCTCTTCATATGTCCTAACTCCCCGCACTCATAGCAACTGCCTGGTGCTGTAGAAGGGGACTGAAGGGAACCCCTCGCTGCAGAAGAACCCTGGGCTGAAGAGGCATGAGAAGAGCTCAGTGCTGGGAGGGCACTAAGTGATGGCTGGCCCTGCTGGAATCCCTGATGACCACGGCCTGAAGAAGCCCCACTACACTCTGGGCGAGCTGACTGAGGAGGCCTGAAAGAACGACCTATACCACGCTGGAACTGGCCCCTAGACGGAGCACCACTGAAATAGCCTGAACCTCGAGGCATCTTGGCCTCTCTTTCCTCACGCTCCCTACGGTGAACAGTCTCAATATCACGAGCAATGTCAACTAACTCCTCGAACGAGGCACACAAAACCCTCTCTCTCGTCATCAAAATGTGGAGTGAATAGTTGAGGCCATCCACGAACCTCCTAATCCTCACGTGATCAGTCGGGATCATCCAAGTAGCATGACGAGCTAGCTGCGAAAATCTCATCTCGTACTAGGTCACAGATATGTCCCCCTGAGTCAACTACTCAATTTAACAATACAGCTGCTCCCTGTGGGACTGCGGTACGTACTTCTCCAGAAAGAGAGTGGAGAACTGCTTCCATGTAAGGGGCGCTGCACCAACAGGCCTATGCCTCTCAAAATCCTCCCACCGGGTAAATGTAGCCCCTGAGAATTTGAAAGTAGTAAAAGCCACTCCACTCGACTCCAAAATCCTTACGGTGCGAAGCATATGCCAATACTTGTCAAGAAAACCATGGGCATCCTCGCCCTCAACACCACTGAGCATCGAAGGCTGGAGCCTACCGAATCTCTCAAGACGACGCTGCTCATCGTCTGGCATAGCTAGAACCACATAGTCTGGAACTGGTGCAACTGGTGCAACCAGCTGAGCTGGGGCTGCTCCCGATGTCTGCAATCCCTGAGCAACCTGCTCAGGTGTGCGAGCGGCGAGTGTCTGACTGCCTCCCCCAGCCTGCGAAGTAGCTGCTGCAGTAGTGGCTGAGACTACGTGAGCTAGACCAGTCAAATTGATAGTATCTGAGCCAAGGCCTCCTAGAGACCCAAAATCATAATGGGTACTGTTGGTGCATGCACAGGTGCTGCTGGAGCATCTACAGCTGGAGGCTGGTCCTGAACTGGGGCAGCTGGTGGGTCAACAGGTGCTGCCCTCGCTGCTCTGTCTCGACCACGACCACGACCGCGTCCACGGCCTCTAGGGGGTGGTACTGATGGTCATCCGTCACGTCTGGTAGCACGAGTTCTCGCCATCTGCGAGAGAATAGAATACACAAGTTTAGTTTTCGGATCAACAAAGTCGCACGACAAGAATTTCAAGAATGTGAAGTTTTTTTTCCCTAAAGGTTCTGCAGCCTCTCGAGGATAAATACAGACGTCTCCGTACCGATCCGTAAGGCTCTACTAAACCGGCTCATGTTTCGCGAGACCAAGTAACCTAGGCTCTGATACCAACTTGTCACAACCCAACCCCGGTCATGATAGCGCCCAACACATTGCTAGGCAAGCCCGACCTTTTGACCAGCATTCTCGACATTAAATAGATTCATACATGTAAAACACAGATAATAATTTCTAAGTTGTTTAATCAAAAATATATAAATAACGGAAAGTTAACAAAAAAAATACTGCAACATAACTCCCAAATAGGGCCCGGTGTCACGAATATAAGGCTCTAATACAGAATATCCACCTAATACAGTCTTTCTAGGAAAATGCAAAAATAAAGAATAATGATAGGAAGGAGAGATGAAGGTTGCGAATGCCATGCAACTACCTCAGTGCTCCCCAATACTGCTGCTCAGCTAAAGCAAGTCCTCACTCAGCTTGTGGGGTACCTAGATCTGCACGCAAGGTGCAGGGCGTAATATGAGTACTCCGACCCAGTGAGTAATAAACATAAATAATGGCTGAAGATAAGAAATCATAGAATAGTCCAAAGTAAACTATGACTGGCAGTACCAAACCTTATACAGTAAAGACAACAAGTCAATTAAATGATAGCACGAAAAGAACCATGACAAGTAAAACAGCTAAGTAATAATGCATGAATGCAATGCATTGCATATGTCGGTATACTCAGGTACCCACTGCGGCGTGCAGACCGAGCCATCCATATATTTATCATCGACGACGGTCACTGGGTGTGTGTACAGACTCTAGAAGGGATCATACAGCCCAAACGCAAATAATCAAGCCATCTCGTGGCACCAACCAGGCCCTCGGCCTCAATAACAAGATAATACTGCTACGGCGCGCAGCCCGAGCCATCTATATATCCAGAAATAACTATAAGCCCTTCGAGCATTTTTAAAACAGTAATTCACAACCCAAAATACCATTTAGAAATATCATTTAAGTTTTCAAATCTTAGAAAGAGCGTTGAGTTTTGCAAAATAGTACTTAAAACCTTGGACTAAGGTTAAATAATATGCAAAGGATGCGAAAACGGTGATATCAATCCCAAAAGGATTCAAATAGTTGGCACGAAGCCCAAATATAACAATCAAATCCAAGTAACAATGATTTTGCAACAAGTTCTAGTAGAAAAATACAGTAAAAACATCACCCGGGACGGACCAAGTCACAATCCCCAATAATAAACGACCCCGCACTCATCATAGAGTGCGTGCCTCGCCTAAACATAGCGTTACGATGTGAAATTTCGGGGTTTCAAACCCTCAGATCATCACTTACATCTATTACTCACCTCAAGCCGGCCCAAAGTCTAGCTGGCTATTCCTTTTCCTCTCTAATCGACCTCCTCGCGTGTCGAATCTAATCAAAACCACAAGGAATACATTACAATACCCTAAGGAAACATAACCCAGTTGAAAAGACTCGAAAAACATCAAAAATCACAAAAAATTACAAAATTTACATCACCGGATTCCTCGTCTCGCCATGAATCCATACATATCAAATTTACCAAAATCGGAGTCCATTTTGGCCCTTCAAATTCCATTTTTAAATTACCAAATTTTCAAGCCCTAGCATTACCCCCTTTTGATGAATTTCAACCAATTTCCATGTTAAATCTATCATAATCTCATGTATTTAGGCAAAGGAACTTACCTCCAATCAATCCTCCTTGAATCCCTCTTCAATTTGTCCCAAAGAGCTCTCTAAATACTCAACAATGGTGGAAAAATGACCTAAGCTCGCAGATGAAATATTTTAAAAACCCTTCTGCCCAGCTATAATTTCCTTCTATGCGATCGCGGCCTTAGGCTCGCGATCGCGATGAAAAAATTTCCAGGACTTCAAAAATGTTCTATGCGAACGTGACAGGGGCTCCGCGATCGCGATGCTACGCTTCCCAAACCTACGCGAACGCGGCTCACTTAATGCGAACGCGTCGAGTAAAACATGCTGGCCCCAGAATTCCTCTTATACGAACGCAATATATGCCACGTGAACGCGTAGCTTCACCTTCCAATGTTATGCGATCGCAACTCAATGGCTGCGATCGCAAAGGCCAATTTCCCTCTGCAATAACTGCTAAAAACCTGCAACTTTTAAGGGCCAAACTTGGTCTGATTGACCATCCGAAATCATCCTGAGGCCCCCAAGACCTCGACCAAAAACACCCACACATCCTAAAACATCATTCAAACTTGTTCCAATCATTAAAACACATCAACAACGCTAAAACCATCAAATCACATCGGTTTCAAGCCTAAGTTCTTCAAAAACTTTCGAAATATGAATTTGATCAAAAACCCAACCAAAACACCTCTGAATGACCTAAAATTTTGCGCATATATCCAAAATCACCTAACAAGCTACTGGAACTCTTGGAATTCTATTTTGACTCTCGGATCAAAATCTCACCTATCCACCGGAATTCGCCAAAATACTACTTCGCCAATTCAAGCCTAATTCTACGCCGGACCTCCAAAATAAATTCTGATTGCACTCTGAGTCACAAATCAACCCTTGAAGCTAACCGAACCACCAAAAATCACATCCAAGCCCTCTAACCATAAGTCAACATCCGGTTGACTTTTCCAATACAAGCCTTCCTTAAAGAGACTAAGTGTCTCATTTTCTACCAAAACCCAACCAATTCAACTCTAACTCGCCAAATGCCGATAATGAAACATGAAGGAGCAATAAATAGCTGACAAAGTTCATGTAAGCATTGTCTGTATGGTACCAATTTCAAATCCCGTGTTTTCCAATCTCCTTGAATTT
>MU776366.1:5143-15456 GCA_026770625.1 Nicotiana glauca | reverse complement strand
TCTGAATAATTGTGAGGACACGAGATATCATCTGAATACATTTTGGTTTACTTGTTTTATTCGATTATATTCTGGCTATCCAACTTACTTTCTTTTATATATTCTTGTGATTATCAATAACCCCTGTTCTTCTAAATTATAGCTTTAGTCAAAATTCTATTTTTTGGTTAAACAAATTGGTTCTGTTACCGGACATCTGATAATCCATTTTATTCTAGCCTAACTTTCATTGTTATATCAACCATGTCAAACAACAATGATAACGTTCCAGGCAACCAAGAAAATCAAACAACGCAGAAACTTCAGGAAGATCCACTGAACAATAACTTACTGATTCCTTCTCCACGAGGCTCTCCACAGCGGTTTCGAGAAGGCACTCCTGATGGGTCTCACATAGATAGACAGGCTCAATTTGAAAATGTTGAAATTATGGATGAGGATTTGCAAAAATTTATTGCCTCACAAGTCAATAAAGCTCTTCAGACTTTTGTTAGTCAATTACCTGCTACACCACCCATACCCACACCAAATAACAACACTCTAGAGAACCCTCGTTCTGGGCTCGTAATTCAGGTAGGAGTGGAGCCCCCAGCGAATCACTGGAGGGAGAACCAGGTAATTTAGTTAATTCTGATTTATAAAATTTAGTACTAACCTTGCAGAAACAGCTCAAGGAGCAAAATGACCGTATAGAGCAAATACCTGGGGTGTCACCCGTGATCAAAGGGGTAGATATGGATAAATATTCTCAACAGCCCTGGAATCCAAGTGTTGCTCCCCTTCCAATCTCAATGAAATTCAAAATACCTGATATACCAAAATACGATGGAACAACAAACTTACGAGACCACGTGACTACATTCACAACAGGCGTAAAAGGCAACGATTTGACTAAGTAGGAGATCGAATCTGTATTAGTCAAAAAATTTGGCAAAACACTCACTAAGGATGCACTAATATGGTATTCTCTTTTATCCAAAATTCTATAAATTCTTTTGCGGAACTTGCAGATTCTTTCATCAAAGCACACTCGGGAGCCCAAAAAGTCAAAAAAAGAATGGAAGATATTTTCAAGATCAAACAAGGGGACTTAGAATGCTTAGGGAGTTTGTGGACAGATTCCACCGTGAAAGAATGACACTGCCACGAGTACCAGATAACTGGGCACCTGTAGCTTTCACAAGCAATTTGAATGAAAAAAGCTCAGAAACTACGAGGCGACTCAAGGAAAGCCTTCGTGAATTCCCAGCTACAACATGGAATGACATTTACAACCGTTATAGTACAAAACTAAGGATTGAAGAAGATATTATTTTACGACATCAAAAAGACAAAAAGGTAAGCTCTAGACGGGCTAAAAATGGGAAAAGGTCCAGTAAAAATAGATACGAGCCATATATGGGACAGGCGGGAAGAGACTCATGATCAAAACAGGACAATCAGAGGTATGATCACAGATCAAGGAATAGAAAGTCAGGCTCATCATCAAGATTTGGGAATGACCGAAAAACACGTGAGCCACGAGACAATGATAGAGTTTAAAAGCAAGGTTTGGTGGTTGTAATTTCAACGTGAGCACTTCTGAACTCGTGACTGTTTTGAGAAGCATGGGAGATAAGATACAGTGGCCAAAGGAGATGAGATCAAATCCAAACAGATGAAACACTGATCATTGGTGCGAATTTCATAACGATCACAGGCATAAAACAACAGATTGCAGGTTTTTGCAGGGTGAAGTTGATCATTTATTAAAACTAGGGTATCTCACTGAGTTATTCAGCGAGAAAGGTAAACATACATACATGAAGAACAGACAGAAGCCTCCAAAACCACCTTCCCCCAAAAGAACTATCAACGTTATAAGTGGGGGTGAAGATATCAATGGCGTATCATATAATGCAGCTAAAAAGATTTGCAAAGTAACAATTACCCATGGGAAGCAGTTGAGCCATGTCTTGGAAGAAGAAATATTACATTCGATGATGCAGATGCCGAGGGTCTATTAACTCCACATAATGACGCACTAGTAATATCTTTACTTGTATATGACACTAGTGTGAAACGAGTTTTGATTGATCCATGTAGTTCCGTGAACATTATTTCGGTAAGAGTAATACTTGAGATGCAAGCTGAAGAGAAAGTGATACCAAAGGCGCATACTCTATCTCGATTTGATAATTCTAGTATTGTCACGAAAGGAGAGGTAACACTCACCACGTTCGCTGAAGGAGTCGTCACAGATACAAAGTTCCAGGTGGTAGATATGGAGATGACTTATAACATTATTCTTGGGAGACCATGGATCCACGAAATGGATGTTGTTCCTTCAACCTTGCATCAAGTTATTAAATTTCCATCACCATGGGGAATCTGTCAAATCAGTGAAGATCAACAAACATCCAGGTGTATCAATTTTATGACAGATTCAAGTGTTAAGGGTGAAGAAAAATAGCAATTACAGAATTCAATTGAGGATAACATAGCATCAACTTCAATTGAACAAGGGCAAATAGATGTAGATTCAAGGCCCGATTCTATTCAAAAACCAGAAGAAAATGAAAACATCAATACAACGATAGGAGAGCTAGAGGATGTGGTTTTGTTTATACACTGGCCGGAGAGAAAAGTGTATATAAGAGCCAATCTCAGCCTGGATATGAAACGTAAGTTGATTGAATTTTTAAAAGCTAATATAGATTGTTTTGCTTGGTCCCATTGTGATGTGACAGGTATACCGCCGGAGGTAATGACTCACAAGTTAAATGAGGACCCCTCTCACCCACCCGTCAAACAAAAGAAAAGAAAGTAGGGCACTTTCAAAAATCAAGTGAATCAGGATGTAGTGCGGAGATTGTTAAAAATTGGTTCCATTCATGAGGTGAAGTATCCCAATTGGTTAGCTAACACTGTTGTAGTTCCAAAGAAGAACGGTAAGTGGCGGGTTTGTGTAGATTACACAGATCTTAACAAAGCTTGTCCTAAAGACTCTTTTTCATTGCCTCATATAGATCAATTAATTGATGCTACTGCAGGGCATGGATTGTTAAGTTTTTAGATGCATATTCAAGTTACAATGAAATCAAGATGGATCCAGCAGATGAAGAAAAAACTTTATTTATAACAGACAAGGGAACTTACTATTATAAAGTAATGCTCCTTGGTCTAAAAAATGCAGGTGCAACATATCAAAGACTGGTAACTAAAATGTTCCAAGAGCATTTGGAAAAAACCATGGAGGTCTATATAGATGATATTCTTGTTAAAACTCAGCATTCTGGAGATCATACATCGCATCTGACTGAAACATTTAAAATTTTGCGGAAATTTAACATGAAGTTAAATCCTGCAAAATCTGCATTTGGTGTTGCACCAGGTAAATTCTTAGGTTTTCTTGTTTCTAACCGTGGTATTGAAGTGAATCTTGCATAGATTAAAGCCATTTAAGAAATCCCTGATATGCTTTCAAACAAGAAAGAAGTTCAAAGATTAACATGGAGAATTGCAGCCTTGGGAAGATTCATTTCTAAATCATCAAAGAAGTGTTTTAAATACTTCTCAGCTCTTAAAAAGCAGGATCATTTTGAATGGAACGAAGAGTGTCAATAGGCACTCAGGAATTTGAAAGCATACTTATCAAATCCACCTTTGCTAGCGAAACCAAAGGTTGGGGAAAGACTACTCATCTACCTTGCTGTTTTAGAAGTATCAGTAAGTGTTGTTTTGGTCTGAGAAGAACAAGGTAAACAATACCCCATCTATTATGTTAGTAAATCTTTGTTAGATGCGGAGACGCGGTATCCTCAGTTAGAAAAACTTGCTCTTGCATTAATCATGGCATCTAGAAAGTTAAGACCTTACTTTTAGTGTCATCCTATTGATGTAGTAACTGCCTACCCTTTGCGTAGTTTATTACATAAGCATGAGTTATCAGGCAGGTTGGCCAAGTGGGATATAGAGTTAAGTAAATATGAAATGAAATACCAACCTAGAACTGCTATAAAATCACAGGTATTAGCCAATTTCGTGGCTGATTTTAGCCAGGGGATGCAATTAGAAGTAGAAAAAGAACTGCAAGTTTTAAATGGTGCTAACCCAGGAATTTGGACTTTATTCACTGATGGCTCATCTAACGTAAAAGGTGCAGGTTTAGGGGTTGTCTTGGTACCACCTACGGGTGAAACTATTAGACAAGCTATTACATGTCATTCCATAACTAACAATGAAGCGGAGTATGAGGCGGTGATTGCAGGTCTAGAATTGGCACAAGAACTTGGCATAAATCAGATTATAATCAAGAGTGATTCACAACTCGTGGTCAATCAAATGCTGGGGACTTATACAGCTAGGGAAGAAAGGATACAACAGTACTTAGAAAAGGTACGGAAATTGATAAAACAATTTCAAACCCGGAAAGTTATACAAATACCAAGGGATGAATATGATGAAGCAGACGCCCTAGCTAACCTTGCATCTACAGCTGATGTGGCAAGTGATGCAAATGCCTCAGTTATACATTTATTTCACTCAGTTCTCAAACCTGATAAGAATAAGGTAAATTTTAATAATTTAACTTGGGATTGGAGGAACGAGATTTTTGCTTTTTTGCAGTATGGTACCGTCCCTGATGATAAGAAAAAAACTCATGCGCTTTGAAAAAAGGCTGCTTGGTACTTCTTAAAGCAAGGTAATTTATACCGTAAAATGTTCGGTGGTCCCTTAGCAAGATGCCTCGGACCTTCACAAACGGAGTATGTAATGAGAGAAATACATGAGGGGTATTGCGGGAATCACGCAGGAGGAAGATCACTGGTAAGAACCTTAATTAGGGCAGGTTATTACTGGCTTAAAGTGGAAGAAGAAGCAGAAAGTTTCGTGGCTAAATGTGATAAATATCAGAGGTACGGTAACAATATGCATAGACCTAAGGAGTTATTACATCCGGTCATTGAGCCATGGCCATTCATAAAATGAGGAACGGATATCGTAGAACCATTACCACAAGCAAAAGGACAAGTAAAGTTTCTGCTCGTACTTACTGATTATTTTACTAAATGGGTGGAGGCAGAAGCATTTAAACAGGTGCGAGAAAAGGAAGTCAAAGATTTTATTTGGTGGAATATCATATGCCGATTCAGTGTATCAAAGGAAAAAGTATGTGATAATGGCCCTCAATTTATTGGATCTCAAATCACAGAGTTCTTTCAGAGTTGGCAAATTAAAAGGATTACGTCTACACCTTCTCATCCCGTGGGTAATGGGCATGCATAATCAACAAACAAGGTTATTATCAACAATTTAAAAAAGCGATTAGAGGAATCAAAAGGTAACTGGTCTGAAGTGTTACCTGGAGTTTTATGGGCATATCGCACAACTGCAAAAACGATTACAGGAGAAATACCGTTTTCATTGGTTTACGGAGCTGAGGCTTTAATTCCAGTTGAGATAGGAGAACCAAGCACACGGTTAACACAAGCGGCATAAGAATATAATGACGAGGAGATGCAGGTCAATCTAGATTTACTTGAAGGGAGGAGACAAGCTGCATTAATAAGAATGACAACACAAAAACAAGTCATAGAACGATATTATAACAAGAAAGCACGCGTCAAATTCTTCAAAGCTGGGGACTTTGTGCTTAAAAAGGTTTTTCAATCTACAAAAGCAGCTAACACGGGTAAATTAAGTCCAACTTGGGAAGGACCCTATAGAGTTCGTGATATTGCAGGAAAAGGAGCATTGAATTGGAGACAATGGATGGCAAAATACTACCTTCACATTGGAATGCTGTTCATTTGAAGAGATATTACTTCTAAGGAATACCCATGGTCAGGTATCACCATTTTACATGTAATTTTTTGAATTGTTAAAATTTTATTAACGATTTTAGATGATATCCAAAAAGCTAGCCCATACTAAATGATGAGTCACGACCTGTAAGGCACACGGAATAACCTAAAATTCCTGGCCTAGGGTTACAATTATTCTGATGGAAATTCAAACGGGTTAAGCAGGAAAAGGACCAAATGAGAGAAACAATCAAGTGCTCGAGTCTTCATACTTCAAAACTCAAACACCTGGGGGACTACATAATATACACAAGTATGTATAAAGAAGGCAAAGAAGATTGAAGAAAAATCAAGCCTGAAAAAGTCAAGTGCAGAGTAAAAGTCACACGAAGTCACGAGCCAAGGCTAAAGAAAACCTTACTATAGTTAGGGTAAAAGCTATGTACTAAAGCAAGTTATAAATAAACACTTTGCGTTTATTGTTTTGAAACAGGTTATAAAGAAAAACCTCGTGTTTATTATTTTTTTCCCCCAAAATTCGTTACAAGAAAAAATAGTTACGAGAAAGTTATAGATGTAATTCAAATACATGTAAAGCGTTATTTAAAACTGGACAAAGTTCAAACAAAAAAAACTTGTCAATGTTATTTCAAAAGAAACATGTGTGTTCCTATTTCTTTTATCGTATGATAACACCATTATGAAGTTGAGACTCGTCTTCATTAAGTGTCGAAATATAAAAGGGCCCTCTTTTATAAAACTCATGTTTAAATTATTTAGTCATGAGATTAACAGAAGCATATTTCGAAAAACAAAAATGCAAACTATTCTATAAGTCCTTAAGAATAAAGGCAAGAATAAAACAAACAGAAGTTTAAGATAATAACATAAAACACTTCTTGAATACTTAAGACTAAGTACAAACTTAGTCATAAAACCAACTCGCAAATGAAACCAAGGGTTTTTAACATAACTTTCCAAAGTGGTACCTACAAAAAAGAAGAAATTCAAGACAGTGTAAATTTTTCACTAAAAATATTAGGGAACTAAAGAAGATGTATCAACGGCAACTGGCTCAACTTGGGTAGGAGCATCAACAGTTACGGGTTGATCTTCACTCTCAGCAATGGGCTCAATAGGGCTTGGAACAGTTGGGATACCCGTATTAACTTTAACACCCACGGGAGAAGGAAAATCATGAGTTTGTTGAGCCTTCTCAATGGTGTCATTGATCTTAGCCAATTCAAACTCTAAGTTGAAATTTTCTTGGCCAACTTCAATCAGAGTATCACGGCGTGAGTTTAGAAACACCCAACTTGCCTCAACAACAGATTTCTCTTCAAGGATCTCATAATCCCTTGCCCAATCGGCAATCTCATTATTTAGCTTCTCATATTCAGCCAGGACAGAGTTGTAAGAAGCTTGAAGAGAGGCATGGGAGCTTTCTAAAGCACGCACCTTATCTGAAGAGACTCGAAGTTCTTCTTGTGCTTGAGTTAAGCTTTGCACAAGCTCCCCAGAGTAAGTCTCTTTTTGATTCAAGAGAACTTTCAACTCTACGTTCTCTTCACTAGCTTTGGATAGTTGTTCAGAAAAGGTAGACTCGAGACACTCTTTTTCTTTTTCTGCTTGGCTTGAGGAAGCTCTTATAACTGCTAACTCTGAAGCTAGAGCCCGCACCTGCTGCTCTAAGGTTCTCCTGCTCTCTTGTAAATCTTTTATGTCAATTTGTGCACCCTCAAATTGTTCCTTCCAATTAATTGCCTCAAACTGAGAGTCACGTGCTAATTTCTCTGAATCACGTGTTGCCTTCTCCAAGAGGGGGATTCTGTTCATCATTTCTATACCAATGAGATTGGCCTAAGGAAAAATGGAAAGAGAAATTAGAATACCAAAGATAAAATTACAAAAAAGAGAAAAAAAGGAAAAGGAGTAAAAACCTTCAAGGTAGCATGGACAATATCGTTTATCAGGTCCAGGGAACTATGGCTCTCCAACTTTGCTTTTTCAATCGGGCCAATCAAAGGCTCCAGCCATACATCAGCCTAACCTGATTTCCTCAAAAGGCTACTCTCAGCCGGAACTTCAATAACCACACTTCTCTTAGCGACACTTCTACTTAAAGAACCCACCTCAATATGATGAACGATTGGAGGTGGAATTGTCAAAAGAGAAGTGGCGGAAGAAGTAAGAACAATTGAGGTAAGAACAGTCGAGGTAGGAACAGTTGAAGAAGGAACTGTATTAGCTGGAAGTGGCAACGAAAGAAGCACATGTACGGGAGTTGAAAAGGAGGCTAGGGGTGTTTCATCTAAAACAGGCCCTAAATTACCACTATCAAAACCACTAACAAAAAGTTGTTCAATGGACTCATGAGTATCACCAGGGTCAATATCATCATCAGGAATTACCACTGGGGCTTCAGTAGGCTCGGTGAGAGAAATAGATTGGCAAGGGGATGCCTCAGGCTCATCATTCAAAACGATGCATCTTTGTGCTTGAGACCGTCTCACTAAAGAACCCCCGTCACCCTCATCCTCTTCGGAACTTTCTTCTTCAATGGCTTTTCTCTTCGAAGAACCCAAAATTATTGCTTGAGCCCTTTCCAAAGAGATACGGGTTCTTGAAGAAACACGAGAAGCCACAACTGCTTCAGCAGTAACTCCTCGAATAGAAAATCCTGATAAAAAGAAGGATGAAAGTTAGAACAATAAAGGAAAATATTTATATACGTGAAATATAAAATAGAAAATCTTACCATGAGTCTTTAGTTTCCAACCGTAACGGTTGGAAAGGTTTTTCCAGGACCTACCCTCCATTGAAGTGGTCTTCAACAATTTATCTACCCAACCATGGAAGTGGGGTGCATCCTCCACAACTTTCATGGTTGCTAAAACAAAGAAGAAGCAACATTAGAGAAATTGATAAACTTGAAAGAAAAAGGCACGAGAAGGATAAAAAAAAAATTTTAATGCACAATTCCACTTCTTAGGGAAGGGAATGTTATCTTCACCCACTAAGCCAGCAGTGGGGGCATCAACAAACCGAGCATACCAACCACAGTCCTTGTCATCGTTAGGGATCACTAAAACCCTCTTGCTCCTGGCCACTAGGGTAAAAACGCCATTGCGGCAAAGCCTAGGGGAGTAGAGGTGAATTAGGTTAGCGAAAGTAAAGCAAACATCTGCCATGTTGGTTAAATGCCTTTAACAGGAAATAACCCTCCATATGATTGGGCCAATTTGACCCAAACAAACATCAAAGAAGCGACAAAAATTAAGAATCACTGGGTAAATAGTTGGTCTAAACCCTAAAGTGAAAGGGTATGTATAGACAAAAGAAAACCCTGTCAAATAAGAAGTGATTCTCTGATTTGGGTTAGGAATACTAATAGAAAAATTATCACTCTAATGGCAATCCCTACGAACTACAGGAGGTAAAATTTCTGTAATTTGAGTGGGAAAAGCATCAGCACAGTCTAAAGGAAGAACCTGATTCCTAAGAGATTCCTTATCATGATAAAAAGACAATTCCGTAGGGATTATCTCTTCTACTAAAGGCTCACGTAATGGTTCTTTATCCCTAGAAGAAGATTTTTGAGAAAGGGAACCTCTGGATCTAGAAGAAGGACCCGAACCAGGAGATAAAGCAGAAGAGCCTCGTGCAGATCCTGAACTACGATGCCTGCCTCCCCTTCTGCCCCTACTAGGAGCACTAGGGAAGGTATCAACAATGGAAGCCCTTCTAGGGTTAGGGTTTGATGAAAACATAATGAAAAAGGATGATATAAGGAAGACACAAGCAGATATTTGAGAAATAAAGTGTTTAGTAAAACTTTATGAGGTAAAGAAAAAGAAGGGAGTTATATTTATACTGATGAACAACCGTCAAAGAGAAAAGTGCAATGATGGAAGGACCATAATAATGATAACTGACACTTCGTGAACAGGAAGTAAAAAACAAAGCCTAAAAAAGTGCTGCAAAACTACATAACTAATAGGAAGGTAACACGTGTAAAACACATTACATGGAAGTGACAATTGAAGCGTCAATTCTGTCGTCGCATTAATGGTGACAAAAATTCCCGTTTTGATGAAATTCACTTCCCAAATATTCAATTGATGAATAAATGGCAAGTGGGGGGACTATCTGTTTTGAAAAAATTGAGTTTACATATTAAAGTAGTATGGAGATGACGTGTCATGACACGTAGACTGGTCAAATGGTCAAAGATTTACAACTAGCCAAGAGACACGAGTAGCAATGGATACCAGCAAAGGCAAAGAAAGAGGCACAAGCAATTATTCATGGGATTCAGCGCCCGTACCTATTCAAGAACGTTTAAATTCAAGAATCAAGGTGAATCAAGGAAATGAATCTGATAGCACATGAGAGTCCAAATACAGTATTTGATAAGCATTAAATGCTAAAAACGTTAGAGAATATGTCTTAAATATAATGATTATGTAACATAGCATTTAATATCATTAATTACCCATAATAACCTTATTATGACAAAGGCAAGAG
>MU776361.1:2778-39706 GCA_026770625.1 Nicotiana glauca | reverse complement strand
CGAGCCTCGCCAAACCAAACGCATAAATTGCGGGGCCCTCATGAATGTATATATTAAAATACTTAGATTTCGGGATGGGTTGTTTAGCGAATTTCACGGCCTTCCCTAAAATAATAATGCGTTAGTTGCTTTAGGCGCGCTATTTAATAATTTTACCTTCTTAAACTCGGGTGTGTATTTCATGCTACCCAAATCCAAATCCTAAAACGTTGGATAAAACGTGTCGAGGATCCGGATGCATTTCATGTGACGTGGTCCAAAAACACGTTTTAAACGACGTTCAATTTTCCTTAAAATTAATTAAAAGCGGTTAAAAGTTAAAATTTGCACATAGGTTAAAGCATGTTATAAAATCAGATAATTAATCCAAATATGATAGTTGAGCGACCGTGCTCGAACCACGGAACTCGGGAATGCCTAACACCTTCTCCCGGGTTAACAAAATTCCGTATCCGGATTTCTGGTTCGTAGACTGTAATATGGAGTCAACTTTTTCCTCGATTCGGGATTCAAACTGGTGACTTGGGACACCATAAATCTCTCAAGTGGTGACTCCAACTCTTAATAATAAATTCCGTTTCGATTGTCCTTTAATTGGAAAAACTCCTTTTACTACACCCTTCGCGGGGTGCGGTAGCGTAAAAAGGAGGTGTGACGGGCATTGTTCAAGAGCCTCCACCAAAGACACATTAATGGATAAGCTCTTCATCATATCAATAAACTTTTAAAATAATTCTCATTTTTCTACTGCGTGAGCCTTTGAGGATAAGGTGGAGGTGGCCTTGGCAAAGGAGCCTTGGCTTTAGGTACAACCAGCTCCGGCATGTCTATTACGTAATCCCTAGACGGGTTCACGTCATTCTGAGTCTCCACCTCGGCATCTTGAATATCAATCCCCACTTCTTCATTCATATTATCATCAATCACATTTTTAATCACCAAAGGAATCTCATCTTCTTGCAACTCAACTTCTTCACTTAAAATTGCCTTTTGCTTGGAGGCATTCACATCACCGCCTCTCCCACTTCTAGTAGTTACCGCCATAACATGATTGTTCCCACCCTTCGGGTTATCTACTGTATCACTTGGTAGAGCCCCCTTAGTATGAGTATTCAAGGATTGTGAGATTTGGCCTAATTGAACCTCCAAGTTTCTGATGGAGGTATTGTGGGAAGTCAACTAAGCATCAGAGTCCGCATTATTTTTCATCATCTGTTCAAACATCATTTAAATTCTCCCCATTTTGTTGCTGGAAGAACTAGGACCTTGGGATGGAAATGGGGGTGGATTGTTCGATTGATGTACATTGTGGGCCTTTGAAAGCCTTGTCCCTAGTTTCCTTGATTGCTATTATTCCAACCACCCTGATTGCTGTTATCACCCCAGTTGTTGTTGTTTCCATTCCAATTACCCTGATTGTTCTGATTATTTGTTCTGATCACCCCAATTGGAATTTTGGTTGTTGTTCCCCCAATTATTATTCCCGTGTTGTTGTTGATTGCCCCAATTGACTTGGGGTCTCCATTGTTGTTGGTTGGAAAAATTGCCCCTTTGGCCTTGATAGTTGTTCATGTATTGCACCTCTTTATTCTGTCCAGCATAACCATAATCTTGGAATCAACCAAAATCATTGTCATATTGATCTGAACTTTGTTGGTTCTGTTGAACTCTTTGTCTTTTTTTGTTCACTAGCATGTTGACACCCTCTATGGCATTCACTTGGCACGAATTTTTAACCTGTTGTAATTGTGTTTTTTCTAGTTGGTTCATTGTAGTTGTCAGCTCTGCTATAGCCTACCCATGATCATGTAGCTCTTTGTGCAAATGAGTGACTGTAGGTTCACCCTGGGCACATTGGCTCTACTTTGCCAAGAAGAGGACGTGTCAGCCATCTCGACAAGAATGTCACAAACCTCATTATAAGACAGCTTCATGAAATTACCCCTAGCAAGTTAGTTCACTATGCATTGGTTTGTTGTGTTAATGCCTCAGTAGAAAGTCTGTTGGATCACTACCTTAGTCATGTCATTATTGGGGCATTCCTTAACCATGGTTCTATGTCGCTCCTAAATATCATGTAATGGTTTGGTGGGTGTAGACATGTGATTTTTGACCCTCCCCAAGAATTTTCACATTTTTAGCGTAAATATTTAGTTTAGGTCTAATATAGCTATTTCAGCTAATTTTGACTCTTTTACTTTATTTCGTCACAAAAATAAAAAATTACAAAAAAATAAATAAATTTGAATTTATGTATTTCGCATAAACTTGAAAAAAAATATAAAAATAGTACCTTATTTTTATCTTTATATAATTTCGAAAATACAAAAAAAATAGTTTCATTAATGTTTTGTAGTCATTTTAAACTTGAAAAAATACAAAAATAGTACCTTATTTTTTATCTTTATATAAAAACGAAAATTACAAAAAATAGTTTCACTAATGTTTTGTAGTCATTTTAATCTTGAAAAATACCCAAAAATAGTTTTTTTAATTGTAAATCTCATTTTAATAGTTATTTTGCTTACGTAGGATTAATTAAATAAGATCGTATTTTTATTCTCGGTTGCGGGAACATTTTTTAACACTTAAGACTTACACCTTAGACACACATGGGGGACATGGACAGAACACAATGAGACAATGGAGACATAACTCACGTGAGACCCATCACTCTTGGACTTGGAAAAAATGGAACTTCAGATTTTGAACACATTTAGACCTTAGACATTTTGGAAAGAGAGTAGAGGAGACCCATATCACTTCATCTTCGAGGGAGGCTAAAAAAACGCACTCATCAGCAACCAAACGACCCCTTCCCGTCGACCACCAGCGAACCACCTCCAGCAATGTCCAGCCACAAACGACCCCTCCACCATCGCTGCTCCTTCTTCTTCTCCCTCACGTCCAAACGACCACCCCAGCCCCTCGTTCTTCATCTTCTCCACTGAACCCTGAACGAACAACCAGCAACAGCTGCCATAACTGGCCAAAAACCCGCTGGAAACCAGTACCCCACCACCAGTCCATCGACCACCAACTTCTGCTTCATCTTCTTCTTCGTTCCAGCAGCTCTGCCATCCCAAACAACGGTTGTCTCGTCGACCACTATCACGCCACGTCACTGCTGCGTCGTCTTCGCGTACAAGACAACAACCCCTTTCATTTCTAGCACTGTTCCGGCGTGACCCGTCGTAGTAACGTCCATTTCTTCTACGGTTCTGTTGGAAGTCATATTTATAGTTGATACAAAAGTTTCCTTCTCGAGCTTTCCGATGCCGCTTTGAGTTGTTCGGGTTTGAGCGCCGGGGACGTTCGAGGTAGTTGTCCGAGGTCCCTGTTCATTTGTTCGTCCAAGATGTTGGCCATGGACATTTTCAGGTTCGAATTAGCTATTGGTGTCCATATCTTACCATGAATTTAAAAAACGAAAAGTTCTGTGTGTTGTTTCTTTGATAACTTATGATGGTTTGTGCCTAGTTTGATTTGTTGTGCATAGTTTGAATTCGGTGTTTATTTGCTATGGAAACTTGAATTGTCTGGTGTTGTATTTGTGTTTAATATCCTCATTAGGTTCAACAGCAATCGCTTCCATGCAAATTTCTGGTTTTGATTGTTCATTTGAATAAATATTGTGTTTGAAGTTATCTTCTGACTAGTTTACACAACCACTCAATATCATTGTGTTAAGTATAATATCATAGATTCATCATTATTTTGGTTTACAAGTTTTTCTATGTTAAAATCATCTCCTAATTAGTTTATTGTCTAGTATATGATGGTTTATTTTGTAAAAATTAGCGATTCATACTAAAAAAATGATATCTATAGTAATAGATTAATAGAACATGCTGCCTAGCCATTTAGTTGTTGTGTATGATGGAGCCAATTCATAAAAGTAGCCTGCCCGTAGGCGTACTTGGGTTCTGATTTCAAACTGGTTGCGTTCATGACCCAATTATAATAGTTCTTAAACCATGTAATTAACTAGGATTTTTTCTTATTTTAGAGACAAAAATAAATAAAAAATCATAGTCGCTTTAGGATATCTTTGAATAAAAATGAGACGAGCCTCGCCAAATAAAATACATAAATTGCGGGGCTCTCAATAAATGTATATATTAAAATATTTAAATTTCGGGATGGGTCGTTTAGTGAATTTCACGGCCTTCCCCAAAAATAATAACGCGCTAATCACTTTAGGCGCACTTTTAATAATTTACTTTCTTAAACTCGGGTGCACGTTTATGTGATCCAAATTCAAATCTCAACGGAGTCGAAATGTGTCAATAACCACGGGTACATTGATGTGACGTAGTTCAAGATGTATTTTCACTACGTTGCAATTCTTATTAAAAATAATAATAAAAGCGGCAAAGAGTTCAAATTTGCACACAGGTTTAACATGTATTAAAATCAGATAATTTAGCCAAATACAACAGTTAAGCGACCGTGCTAGAACCACGAAACTCGGGAATGCCTAACACCTTCTCTCGGGTTAACAGAATTCCTTATCCGGATTACTGGTTCGTAGACTGTAATATAGAGTCAATTTTTTATTCGATTCGGGATTCAAACCGGTGACTTGGGACACCATAAATCTCTCAAGTGGCGACTCCAACTCTTAATAATAAATCTTGTTTCGATTGTCCTTTAATTGTAAAAACTCCCTTTATTACACCCTTTACGGGGTGTAGTAGCGAAAAAGGAGGTGTGACAGCTCTGGCGACTCCACTGGGGAGAAAAAAAAACCAGAACTTCGGTTCAGGGTTTAAAAATTCGAGCTTAGAATAATTGTTATGTTTGGCTTTATCTGATTTTCCTACATGCTTTCCTGCTAAATGTGCTAAATTCTTTACCGCTTTGATATTATTTGAATTGTATGTATAAACTATGCCGAAACCTTTCTCTTCTCACCTCCGGAGATGTGCTTACTGGTTGAGACTCCCTATTCTGTTAGTGTCATACCCTGAAATAAGAAAGAGGCCAGATAAGTTACAAAGACGGACGATCTCGCGGGTCCCCGGTACGTAGCCCCCTCCTCGACTCGAGTTGTCCGCTCGGGTACACTGTTTAGAACACATACCCAGGTTTTGAATCTAAAATAACTTGACTTCATGTCGGATCCCTAGTAGGAACGTTTATTTGCATCACGTGCATCTGACTTAGGGTCATCTTTAAAACCTTTGAAACCCAGTCTGTTTTATTATGAAAATTGAAAATTCCAAAAAATGTTTCATTGTTGTTTACCTTTCATTTGCCTGAACTACGCAAGGTATGATTCATGCGGGGTCATGATACGTAGGCAATCTCCATAAGATTTGACCACAACCAAAAAAGCAAAAAGAAATGAAAAAATGGAAAATAAAAAATGAAAAAAAAATATTGTTAATAATGAAGACCGACTGAGTCCATTCTAACATGTTTTGTTTTGAATTATGAAGAAAATTGAGGTGGTCGGTTTGTGGTAAGCCGGAAACACAAGATCCAGGAAAACCTGATTGTGATCCAAGACAGTGACACCCAAAATATCGCGCAGAATCCTTTACATGCACGTCATGATGAACACTTTGTAGGGATGATGCCTGGTGACACGGAGTATGAGAATCCTCTCGGGAACCTGCTAACTGAAGATAGTGATGTTGAAATTGGAGAAGGCTCTGCTGAATCTGATGAGCAAATCTGTGGCTAAGATGTCATGCTTGGTAATTGGGAAGACTCCCCAATTATTGGTCAACCAGAGNTGGTTGTTCGAACTGTTTCATCGTCCAATGCAATATCCTATTTTCTTTTATGTTTAGTCATTTTCTTTTACTTTTCCCTTTCCATAGTTCTTTTTCTGTCAACTCTAGTGGCATGGCATGCGCACGTAATTTTGGCCTAATCTTAAAAGTTAATCATGAAGCAATTAGAAGATGATCAGGGCACTTAAAGGAAATAAGAATAGTTTGAGATCATTTGAAGCCCGAACCATGTGGAACAGTGGATAGATAAAACATAAACTGTAAATCCAAGTTGGCCAAATTGGCAAGGATCGTTCGTGATAATGAGAATGGGAGTGTTGTCCAAAAGCGCTGTAAAAGTAACAAATGGAAAAGGCAAATGTGTGGATATGGTTATCAAGTCTGGCACGATCAGAAGATGTTGCGAATGTTTAATTGTGTTGTTTGCACTTTGCATGTTTTGAAGATTGGAATGGCGGAGGCATTTTATTCTGCTATCTAAACGTTTTATCCTTCGGTTAACCCTTTGAGCCTTATTTGTTTCCTTTCATACCCTCCTTCGGAATCAGTAGCAAAGACTAGAAACACAAACATGAAAGATTAAAAAAAAAAAAAAACCACAAAAAGAAAAAAGGAGAAGAAGAAAAGAAAAAAAATGATAAGTGAATAGAAAAAAAGGAAAACTAGAACGAGGAATTGGGAACTACGTTTGGCCTGATTCCTCAAAGAGGATACGTAGGCGCTTCATAGCTCGGTCATAGTGTAACAAAAAAAATCCCCAAGCAAGAAACTGGGGCAAAAGTTGTGTTTATTATAAATAAATCTAGTTCCGAAGGTTGTAATTTTGAACCCAAATTGATGTGTTTTTTAGCCTTCAAGTACCCTTTCTTTCTAGCCTTATCCAAATCCCACATTACGGTCCAAAGAAAGACCTTCCGATAAGTCTTCAAAAGAGACCAAGTCAGGCAAATGCGAGAGTCTTATCAGAACATAACACTCTGATTCCCAGCAGAAAAGACTCTGATCCCCAGCAGAAAAGAAATATAAGAGAGTCTTAGCGGTAACACCCAAATCCCCAGCTGAGAAGTAATACAAATGAGAGAGTCTTATCGATGAAAACCTTCACAGGCACCATAAGGCGATGAAATCTGAGAGAAAAACCAAAATGAGAGAGGCTTGATAGTGAAAACCTTCGGGCACTACAAGTCGAATAAGGGTGAGAATCGGATGGAAATCACCAGACAAAAATTGTGAAAGGTGATTAACGACGGAGGATAGGCCATATGTGCATGTCATGATCAGTAGAGTTGGTATCCGCGTTTGATAAGTTTTATGGTTTTTCTTGTTAGAGAGTCAGCTTTTTCCTTTGTCTTTTATTTTTGTTCCTTTTATCTTTCTCCTTTCATCAAAAAATTACCCAACAGAGTATGTTTGGTCAAGACAAGTGAGAAATGACTTCAAAATTTGCCATCAGCTTTCTAATTATGCAAGACGGGATCTGATTAGTACATCCAAGTGGTATAATCCAAGAAGGAACAAGCGCAAGTCCAGTGTCAAGAAGGATATCCCGAGCAAGAGGAGATTTACAAAGGGATGGACCAGCGTCAAGAGGGATATCCCCCGCAGAAATCAAAGGTGATAGACTTCAAAGCCAAGGCCCATGGACAAATCAAGAAAAAAACAACGCGGAGAGTGATGGGCATGATTTGGGAAATTCATATGAGACTCAAAGTCGGGGAAATGCTTGTTCCCTAGCTATGCCACAAAAGAAAAGGGATATCCCTAGCAGAAAAGGAATTTTCAGTGACACGAATGAACAAAGAAAGTGGTTCATCAGTAAAACATGCAAGATCCTCAAGCGGAGTCAAATGTCATAGGAATGTGGGGGGTCAGGATACAAGTGGAAAATAACGATGAGAGGTTTGTGAATAGGAATCGTCAAGAAGGTGGGAAGTTATCAGCCAAATTTCAAGATAGCCAAACGATGCAAGGCAGGGCAAGTCGTTCTAAAACCAGGAGGAATATCATCCCCAGCAAATAATATCATACAGCAAGTTTTGATAGTGTAATGGAACGCAGAGCAGGGAAGGAGAAAAGGAAAAACCATCCCCAGCAGGAGTGGTACAACCACTCACCACGTTTTAAACTAACAAATTTTCTTTGACTTGAAGCAGGTAAAGGAAATGGCATTGATGGCGAAAAGGCATGCCACAAGGAAGATTATCAAACTAGGGCAAAAAAATTTCCTTTCATTTTGAAAATTTTCAGTAAGTCAGGTATCCATTTGGGGAAGAAGAAAGATAACACCAGTCTTAAGGGAAATGGTCTTTGAACCAGTGTTATCCCAGCAGTGTTGAAAGAAGGAAAACAACAAGTTTTAATGAAGGAAGTTATATCCCCAGTGGACAAAACAAAAGGATGAAACTTGTGTTCAGAAAAAGCAAAAGGCCAGTGTCATCCCCAGCAGTTTTCGGAAGAATGAAGCACCAGTTTTGAAGGAATGAAAATTCTCCAGCAGTGTTATCCCTGAACAGCTTTTAGAGGAACGAAACGCAAGTTTTGAAGTTGGGAGCCCTCCCATATAACAAAGGAATACCTTCCAGTCTTTAAATTTGAAGTTGAAGTCAGGAGCCAGCCTGTAGAACAGAGGAACACATTTCAAGTTTGAAGTCAGGAGCCCGCCTGTAGAACAGAAGAATACATTTCAAGTTGAAGTCAGGAGCCCGCCTGTAGAACATAGGCATACATT
The DNA here is from genome assembly GCA_026770625.1 of Nicotiana glauca. NCBI lineage: Eukaryota > Viridiplantae > Streptophyta > Magnoliopsida > Solanales > Solanaceae > Nicotiana > Nicotiana glauca. The sequence continues at coordinate 31,234 of MU776361.1, read as the reverse complement.
TCAAGTTTGAAGTCAGGAGCCCGCCTGTAGAACAGAGGAATACATTTCAAGTTGAAGTCAGGAGCCCGCCTGTAGAACAGAGGAATACATTTCAAGTTGAAGTCAGGAGCCCGCCTATAGAACAGAGGAATACATTTCAAGTTTTAAGTCAGGAGCCCGTCTGTAGAACATAGGAATAAATTTCAAGTTGAAGTTAGGAGCCCGCCTGTAAAATAGAGGAATACATTTCAAGTTGAAGTCAGGAGCCCGCCTGTATAACAGAGGAATACATTTCAAGTTTGAAGTTAGGAGCCTGCCTGTAGAACAGAGGAATACATTTCAAGTTGAAGTCAGGAGCCCGCCTGGAGAATGGAGGCGTTATCATTTTAAGTTTGAAGTCAGGAGCCCACCTGGAGAACGGAGGCATTATAATTTTAAGTTGTCGAAGTCAGGAGCCCGCCTGGAGAATGGAGGCGTTATCATTTTAAGTTGTTGAAGTCAGGAGCCCGCCTGGAGAACGGAGGCGTTATCATTTTAAGTTGTTGAACTCAGGAGCCTGCCTGGATAATGGAGGCGTTATCATTTTAAGTTGTTGAAGTCAGGAGCCCGCCTGGAGAACGGAGGCGTTATCATTTTAAGTTGTTGAAATCAGGAGCCCGCCTGGAGAATGGAGGCGATATCATTTTAAGTTGTTGAAATCCGGAGCCCGCCTGGAGAATGGAGGCGTTATCATTTTAATTTGTTGAAGTCAGGAGCCCGCCTGGAGAATGGAGGCGTTATCATTTTAAGTTGTTGAAGTCAGGAGCCCGCCTGGAGAATGAAGGCATTATCATTTTAAGTTGTTGAAGTCAGGAGCCCGCCCGGAGAACGGAGGCGTTATCATTTTAAGTTGTTGAAGTCAGGAGCCCGCCTGGAGAACGGAGGCGTTATCATTTTAAGTTGTTGAAGTCAGGAGCCCGCCTGGAGAACGGAGGCGTTATCATTTTAAGTTATTGAAGTCAGGAGCCCGCCTGGAGAATGAAGGCGTTATCATTTAAGTTGTTGAAGTCAGGAGCCCGCCTAGAGAACGAAGGCGTTATCATTTTAAGTTGTTGAAATCAGGAGCCCGCCTGCAGAACGGAGGCGTTATCATTTTAAGTTGTTGAAGTCAGGAGCCCGCCTGGAGAACGGAGGCGTTATCATTTTAAGTTGTTGAAATCAGGAGCCCGCCTGGAGAATGGAGGCGTTATCATTTGAAGTATGAATTCAGGAGCCCGCCTGGAGAATGGAGGCGTTATCATTTTAAGTTGTTGAAGTCAGGTGCCCGCCTGGAGAATGGAGGCGTTATCATTTTAAGTTATTGAAGTCAGGAGCTCGCATGGAGAATGGAGGCGTTATCATTTTAAGTTGTTGAAGTCAGGAGCCCACCTGGAGAATGGAGGCGTTATCATTTTAAGTTATTGAAGTCAGGAGCCCGCCTGGAGAATGGAGGTGTTATGTTTCAAGTTATTGATGAAGTCAGGAGCCTGCCTGGAGAATTGAGGTTATATTTTAAGTTATTGATGAAGTCAGGAGCCCTCCTGAAGAATGGAAGTGCTATATTTTAAGTTGTTATTGAAGTCAGGAGCCCGCCTGGAGAATGGAGGTGTTATATTTTATGTTATTGATGAAGTTAGGAGACCGCCTGGAGAATAGAGGTTGTTATCTTTTTAAGATGAAGTCAGGAGCTCGCCTGGAGAATGGAGGTGTTATATTTTAAGTTGTTAATGAAGTCAGGAGCACGCCTGTAGAACAGAGGAATACATTTCAAGTCTGAAGTCAGGAGACCGCCTGTAGAACAGAGGACTACATTTCAAGTTGAAGTCAGGAGCCCGCCTGTAGAACAGAGGAATACATTGCAAGTTTGAAGTCAAGAGCCCGCATGTAGAACAGAGGAATACATTTCAAGTTTGAAGTCAGGAGCCCGCATGTAGAACAGAGGAATAATATTTCAAGTTTGAAGTCAGGATCCCGCCTATAGAATAGAGGAATACATTTCATGTCTTGAAGTCGGTAACCCGCCGGAAGGCAGAAGGTTACACCAGAAAATCCCCAGCATGAATCCAAATTCAGAAATCAGAAGGAAGGAAGCAATGGTCAGTCCCAGTTTCGAAGGAAAAACAATTCGAACCTCACAATAAGGGAAGAAGAAGTCCAAAGTTCGGCAATCAGACGCCTACCTGGAGAATAAGAGAATTCACTTCAGAACACAATTCAGGTTAGCAGCAAAAGAAGCTTGCCTAAAAATATGAGTTAACAGTCCGAGATGATCTATAAAAGTTAGTCACAATAAACAAAAAGAAAAAAAGGAAGAGAGAAAGGCAAGAAGTCAATCCAAAATGCAGAAGTTGATGAAAGATGGGGTTGCTCAAGACATGATTGAAGTCACAAGTTCTGCATGTCCCATCCTGATTTGAAAAGCTGAAGAAGATTGAACTAGCGCTTACAACTAGCAAATATCAAGGTTCAAATTCAGAGTCCACATGAAGCACCAACCAATACTCAAGATCAAGCTTCAGAAGACCCATAGATAGGAATCTTGTAACTAGTAGCTGATAGGCTTAGTTAGTCTTTGTCATGTTTTGATTTTTGATGTAATAGCAGGACCACGAACCGGAACCTCGACTGGCTCTTCACCTCGGTATACTCCATTATCTCACTCACTCCCGAACTACACGTGGCATGATTCCTTTATAGCCAAGGATATGTAGGCAGCTCAGATACCAGGGCTCGGTCACATCATCTTCCTTTCCTTTAGTTTAGTCCCTTCAAATAAGGGTCGGGTCAAAAACATGTCTAGTCGTTCTTTGTCGGAAAACTCGTCGTATTTTCAGTCAAAGAGGGGCAGCTGTAGATGTGTGATTTTTGACCCTCCCCAAGAATTTTTACATTTTTAGCGTAAATATTTAGTGTAGGCCTAATATAGCTATTTCAGCTAATTTTGACTCTTTTACTTTATTTCGTCACAAAATAATAAATTACAAAAAAAATATAAATTTAAGTTTATGTATTTCGCATAAACTTGAAAAAAAAAATACAAAAATAATACCTTATTTTTATCTTTATATAATTTTGATAATACAAAAAAAATAGTTTCATTAATGTTTTGTAGTCATTTTAAACTTGAAAAAATACAAAAATAATACCTTATTTTTTATCTTTATAAAAAAACGAAAATTACAAAAAATAGTTTCACTAATATTTTGTAGTCATCTTAATCTTGAAAAATACCCCAAAAAATAGTTTTTTTTAATTGTAAGTCTCATTTTAATAGTTATTTTACTTACGTAGGATTAATTAAATAAGATCATATTTTTATTCTCGGTTGCGGGAATATTTTTGAACACTTAAGACTTACACCTTAGACACACATGGGGGATACAGACAGAACACAATGAGACTGTGGAGACATAACTCACGTGAGACCCATCACTCTTGGACTTGGAAAAAATGGAACTTTAGATTTTGAACACATTTAGACCTTAGGCATTTTGGAAAGAGAGAAGAGGAGACCCATATCACTTCATCTTTGAGGGAGGCTAAAAAAAACGCACCCATCAGCAACCAGACGATCCCTTCCCGTCGACCACCAGCGAACCACCTCCAGCAATGTCCAACCACAAACGACCCCTCCACCATTGCTGCTCCTTCTTCTTCTCCCTCACGTCCAAACGACCACCCCAGCCCCTCGTTCTTCATCTTCTCCACTGAACCCTGAATGAACAACCAGCAACAGCTACCATAACTGGCCAAAAACTCGCCGGAAACTAGTACCCCACGACCAATCCGTCGACCACAACTTCTGCTTCATCTTCTTCTTCGTTCCAGCAGCTCCGCCATCCAAAACAGCAGTTTTCTCGTCGACCACTATCACGCCACTTCACTGCTACGTCGTCTTCACGTCCAAGATGACAACCCCTTTCATTTCTAGCATTGTTCCGGCGTGACCCGTGGTAGTAACGTCCATTTCTTCTACAGTTCTGTTGGAAGTCAGATTTGTAGTTGATACAAAAGTTTCCTTCTCGAGCTTTCCGATGCCTGTTTAAGTTGTTCGGGTTTGAGCGCCGGGGATGTTCGAGGTAGCTGTCCGAGGTCCCTGTTCATTTGTTCGTCCAAGATGTTGGCCATGGACATTTTCAGGTTCGAATTAGCTATTGGTGTCCATATCTTACCATGAATTTAAAAAACGAAAAGTTCTGTGTGTTGTTTCTTTGATAACTTATGATGGTTTGTGCCTAGTTTGATTTGTTGTGCTTAGTTTGAATTCGGTGTTTATACTATGGAAACTTGAATTGTCTGGTGTTGTATTTGTGTTTAATATCCTCATTAGGTTCAACTGCAATCGCTTCCATGCAAATTTTTGGTTTTGATTGTTCATTTGAATAAATATTGTGTTTGAAGTTATCTTCTGACTAGTTTACACAACCACTCAATATCATTGTGTTAAGTATAATATCATAGATTCATCATTATTTTGGTTTACAAGTTTTTCTATGTTAAAATCATCTCCTAATTAGTTTATTGTCTAGTATATGATGGTTTATTTTGTAAAAATTAGCGATTCATACTAAAAAAAATGATATCTATAGTAATAGATAATAGAACATGCTGCCTAGCCATTTAGTTGTTGTGCATGATGGAGCCGATTCATAAAAGTAGCCTGCCCGTAGGCGTACTTGGGTTCTGATTTCAAACGGGTTGCGTTCATGACCCAATTATAATAGTCCTTAAACCATATAATTAACTAGAATTTTTTCTTATTTTAGAGACAAAAATAAATAGAAAATCATAGTCGCTTTAGGATATCCTTGCACTACTAGAAATTAAGCCTATGGACAACCCTTTCAAACTCGTACATATAGGTACCAAAACCGTCCCAATAGGGCTAATGGGACAGTTTATTATACGTTCCGGGATTTAGCGTTACAATAGGTCTATTGGAACGGTTATCTGTAACGGTTTGAAAACCGTCTCTGTATATAGCTATTGTAACAGTTATAGGTGCAACCATTGACCAGTCTATAGGAACGGTTTTCTATTATATTGGAACGGTTATAAACCGTTGTGTTATAAGTCTATTGTGACGATTTGCATGATATATTGTAACGTTTTTTTATATATTAGAACAATTATATGTGTCCTATTGTAACGGATATTGCAACGGTTATTAGAGGGCCGCTATTGTTGTTTGTTAGGTCTATTGGAACGGTTATATTGTCTATCGCAACAATTCACTATTATAATATCTAATATTTATGGAAGCAAAATGAGAAATATTTTCCTATGCAATGAAATTTTATACATTATAACTTATAGAAACCACGAAATAATATTAAAATATCTAACTCGCTTTATCCATATACAAAAACAAAATATGAATACATTGTTTGATCAACAATTCAAAAGTCAAAAATAGATTAGTTTTAATTTGCATACAAAAAGTTCTAAACTAAAATATCCTTGATCATGATGATAGAAAGTCTAACAACGATCAATAAAACTCAAGTAAGGTCTTTATCACTGCTTTCATCCGCAATCGATGCGCCTACAAAATTCAATCAGAAATAATTAAACAAAGAAACTTTTTAGATAATTGAATAACAAAGTGTTGAATGACCAATTTGATAACTAAAAAAAATTCTAACTCTCAAATTTTTTAAAATTTTCGGTAGAGTTTCCTTTATAAATACGACTATCCCAAAAATTTTAACCTGCTCAGAACAACATTATGTTATACACAAATATAATTTTCAACTCTCCCGTCTGTTACAATGATATTTAACAACATACAACAAACCAAAATCAGCAACAGAAAAACCATATCAAACAACTCTCCAAACCATATCAAACAACTCTCCAATCTGTTATTTTTCGTAAGAAGACTACAATGTATGCACATAATTCTTTCCAGAGAAGAAGTCAAGTCTTGTGTGGATTGGACATTTGCGGATTTTCCTTGACAAGATCAGTTGGAGATTGATGGTACGAGGTTTAAAGGCTCTTGATTGTGTGTCAAAGGTTTAACTATCCTTGTTGAAATTTTCTTTAATCTGTGAATATTGCCTTTTAAGTACCAACACAAAAAATGGTTCTAAGTACGAACAGTAACAAAGAAAAAGGAGGCAGTTATGGTTTGGTTAAGGATATTAGTGCTCGACAACATGCTAATATGAACAACTTGGCAGAGAGGTTAACGGGATGTCAAGCACTTAGCGCCAGCACTCCTAAACTATATTTTTCCAGTCCACATGTGGAAACAATATCAAGGATACTCAAGGATACTCAGTATGCCCCTCTCATATTATTTAGACAATGCATATTACATAGTTCTAATTTCACTCAAGTACTAATACTATCAGACTACAGTAGCATCCAAGAAGCAGACAACTAGAAAGCAATTGAAAACATTTACAGTAGCATTCCTAAAGCAGATAAAGAAGGGAAAGACGCCAGCAATGGCCAAGAAGAAGGAGAAAACCAGAAAGAAGAAGAAGAACTTTAAGAAGAAGTCCAAGAATATGAAGAATAACAAGTAAAAAGTCACATACCTGGAGTTCGCACAAGATACAACCGGACGTCCACAAACTTTATCAACCTCAGATTTGATTTTATCAATCACCTCAAATCCTCTAGCGGAATTGTTATTAGCACGAGCAGTCTTTTCACTGTCAATAGTAGTTGTTTGGTCATGAAGAACCGAAGCATCACAACCCTGCATTAACCAAAAGCAATGACTTCATTCCTAATTACTTCAAGATTTTGGGTTAAATACTCATATGCTTTCACAAATGTAGAAATTGGAATGAAATGAAAAATATTAAGTGTGAGAAAAATATAAGCATACATTAACAAAACAATCATGAAAATGCAGACGTAGCAGAGAAGCGCCATTCGTTTCTCTTTTCGGATTGCAGTCTCAACAACCCGTTTAATTGTTAGTAAAGCTTTAGGGCAAGCATCCTCGTAGAAATCATCGGTCAAATCTGAAAATACCATGACTGCTAAAGAAAATATGATCAACACATAAAGAAAGACGAAGCTACGTGAAATCATTTTTGATAATTACTATACTATAGTCTATGAAGTTCTACACTTCAATATTGTGATGTTACTGATTTTGTGTGATGATGAGAGTAAATTGTGGCTATATCTATAGGTTAGAAAAATGTTAGATTATTAATAACATGACAATGGTTCTAGGTTTAGCTACTCTCACAAGAAATGAGCAAGACTTTGACAATTTCTAAGAAAACAGTTTCTTTTTGAATGTTCTGGTCTTTTTTAATGTTCAGAGACCAATTCTACTTGCTTAAGCACTAGAAGAACAAAAGAAGCACCAGAATATTAGCAATTTGGCACATCACTATAGAGTTATACTACTGCATACAATAGCCTCCAATTTTTGAGATGGCAGATTAGTTACCGGAGAACTCATAGGCTTATTAGCAATATTACCGGAGAACTCATAGGCTTATTAACAACACAAAATAAAATAATAGGCTTATGCACCATTAACAGAATAGGCGAACTCATAATACCTTCTCTTTTTCTAGACTGGAATACCGAACATGAAATGAAAAATACACTCAAATGAATATTCGAAACAAGTGTCATGCCATCAAACTCATCCTGTAGGCAGACTCTAAAACAAATTCATGAAATATGAAAAGAAATCTATTGAAGTGTGTCAGATGACAACTGGAATATGGAGATCCAGAAAAAACAAATAGAAACAAACCTTAAGGGTCATGTAGTCACGACTAAGTATGTATCGTCCATTCTTTGCAAATTTAATATCTGAAATTGAAGCAATTATCTCAGTGAAAAAAGATCTTCAACCAGGTGCTTCCTGTTGCATAGAGGGAACACCAGAATTCCCAATTTATCAAAAGCTATGAAAAACTAATTCAAAATACGAACTCTGAACTTGAAATATACATTTTCCAGAGACTCCAACGCTGACAACACCTAGATCAAGGGTCCAGTGCAATGTCTTTCATGCTAACTATTCATTTCTTCCTTCTTTGTGTTGTTGTTGCATGAAAGAATTTTGTATTTGCATCCCTTCATTTGATCATTGAATTAGGAAATTATTATAATCTTGAAGGACTTTTGTACACTGTCATCTACTCTTGCCAGAATCATTTATTTTTCAGAAATGTTACTAAAAGTAATATTGTTCCAGCTGGTAGCATTTTCAGTACAATTGGCTATCGTATTGGTTAGGTTCTAACATTACTAACTAAATTTTTGAAAGTTAGGTGGCTAACCTGCATGCTTTTCAAATCTAAACAAATCATGCTTCCTAGTTCCTTCAACAGTGTTAATTAAGGTAATTTATACCATGCATTCTTCCTATCAGATATCAATTGAGTATTTTAAATAGTTATTTCACAGAGAACCGGGATAATAAGAATAAGCTGTTATTTGTTATCTTCAGAGCTCTCTTTGAGTGCGTAAAAATAAAAATCCAAAGCAAATAAGTACAATGTTAAAAAGTAAAAGAAGTAAAAAGTTCAAAATAATTACACAGACCAAGTAAGCACAAAATGAAAACTTACCTCTTTATTAACAAAACAAAAAACTGGAAAAATAAAGCCACAATGATAAAGTGTGAGAAGGTGATACTATATACAGATAGACCAAGCTCCTCTGATTGCAGGTCAACTTATCTGTAGCAACAAGTTTCTTTTCTACCACAATCAGGTCGTTTTCTTTTAAATATTCCAAAAGCGGACATCTCAAACAAGACATAACAGGATACAAGTCACGATTTAAATTGCCAGTATCAGTCCTGATGGGAAAATCCAAAATCATTTATCTTCACCATAGATCTGATAAAAATAATCTGCATAAGAACAAAAGCCAGATATGACGAGACATGAAGCTTTAAATTGACCAGCCACAGGAACTAGACTGCAGGCATATTTGTAAACATTAAAGCAGCCATAGCAACTATTTGTGGCTTAAATACTAGAAAAGGCATGGAAAAAGTGAAATGACCTGGAAGAAAACTGCTTCTCCATGACCATATTGAGAACATCGAGTAGATTTTGTACGAGGCAAAATTGGATCTGCTGCTACATCTTGCAATACTTGAGTACGCTCTGCAGCAGAATGATATATCTCATTTCTATACACACAATTGTTTTCAGCAGGCTCCTAAAAAGGTATGAAAATTAATATTGAGATGGAATTCAAAGTTGACCTCCTATAGTGATAAAAATAAAAGTAATCCTGAGAAAGTAGTCATGAGTACCACCAACTAGCCGATGTTTCTAGCTCTTAGCAATTGAATTTCTACAGCTATAAGCGGCAGCATTAAAGGTAAAGAAAAGAAAATAAGACAAGTAATGTAAAAGGAACATTAGACAAGTCACCTAATTGCCTCTTGCATAAATGCAGGGTAACGCTGCATACAATAGACCCTTGTGGTCAGGTCCCAAACCCTGCGCATAGCGGGAGCTTAGTATACCGGGCTGCCCTTTTTAGACAAGTCACTTAATTCCATCTTGAACTATAAATGTATTTGTCAAAACTCAGGTGGAAAAAAGGACAAGACGATTAGTTTTAGTAGATCTTTTCCCCTTCACACCGCGATCATGTAGATCCCGTCAGTTCTATTTCTAGCACAAAGGCAACTTAAATTACTGGTTTGACACCACAAAATTTTAAAAAAACAAACATAAAAACAAGAAAAAATGTCAGATTCGCAGCAGTGATATACTATTTATCAATCAATATAAATACACTATCCCTAGAGCAATTCTACAACCTCCATGGATAGATTGAAGAGTTAAAAAAAGGCACTAAAAGAACTTACATGGTTAAAATCACTGGTGTTAGAATTAGAGATTTGGGGAGAGTACCTGTTTTGGGGAAGTTTTCTCAAATGCCTGAAAAATCGCCTCCCCCATTCATGATACCCAAAGAAGTATCCACCAAATTAGCAAAACTTATTTGTAAATCCCATAAAGCCAACCATATAGCAAAGTTCATAGAGTCAAAGAGAATAATACAATAGAGAGGAAGATTCAACGGATTTTTCAGAGTGAAAGAGAGATGATTTTTGGAGAGAGAGATAGGCGTCTGTAATTTGGGGGTATGCGAATTGAGAGGGGAAATATTTGTGGGTTTTTACTTTAGGGTATCGGCTAGCTTGGAAAGGGCCAAATTTGTTTTTACTTAATATTAACATTATTCAAAACTAAAATAAATAGGGGTTGTTTTGGCTGATTGAACAAAATTCAGGAGGAAAAATAAGGAGGGAAAAAATACCAGTTCCAATAGAAATTTTTACGATAAAACCGGTCCGATAGATACGTCTATTGGGACAGTTTATATAACCGTTGCGACAAATACATCTATGGCAACGGTTGTTTTACAATTGCAACGGTTGTATAGCTAAAGTGTGCCGATACCATCAAAATACTATTGTAACGGTTGTAATCGTTACCATATATATTCTATAGCAACGGTTATTGAACCGTTGCTACAATAACTGTTGCCATAGGCCTATTTTCTAGTAGTGTTGAATAAAAATGAGACGAGCCTCGCCAAATAAAATACATAAATTGAGGGGCCCTCAATAAATGTATATATTTAAATATTTAAATTTCGGGATGGGCCGTTTAGTGAATTTCACGGCCTTCCCCAAAAATAATAACGCGCTAATCATTTTAGGCGCACTTTTAATAATTTACTTTCTTAAATTCGGGTGCACATTTATGTGACCCAAATCTAAATCTCAACGGAGTCGAAATGTGTCAATAACCACGGGTGCATTGATGTGACGTGGTTCGAGATGTATTTTCACGACGTTGCAATTCTCATTAAAAATAATAATAAAAGCGGCAAAGAGTTAAAATTTGCACACAGGTTTAACATGTATTAAAATCAGATAATTTAGCCAAATACAACAGTTAAGCGACCGTGCTAGAACCAAGGAACTCGAAAATGCCTAACACCTTCTCCCGGGTTATCAAAATTCCTTATCCTGATTTCTGGTTCGTAGACTGTAATACAGAGTCAATTTTTTCCTCGATTCGGTATTCAAACCGGTGACTTGGGACACCATAAATATCTCAAGTGGTGACTCCAACTCTTAATAATAAATCCCGTTTCAATTGTCCTTTAATTGGAAAAACTCCCTTTATTACACCCTTTACGGGGTGTAGTAGCGAAAAAAGAGATGTGACAGTGGGCTCCTGCTTGAAGGCTAAGATCTCATCTCTCAATGCTGCCATGTGCCACGGCAAGAAAAACTTTGCAATGAACTTATCCGCCAACTCATCCAAGTAGTGATAGAATGGTTGGGAAGTCGCTCAAGTCAATCCAATGCCTTCCCTCTAAGTGAGAAAGGGAATAGTCTCAACCGAAGTGCATCCTCGGACACATTAGTTTGATTGATACCCCAACAGGTATCCACAAAACCTTTGAGATGTTTGTAAGCATTCTGATTAGCGGCACCCGTGAAATACCCACGTTGCTCCAGCAATGTTAGCATTACATTGGTAATTTGTAAACTTACCACCCAGATCCGGGGTGGGACAATTGCACTAGCATATCCTTGGTTGGGAAGCACACGAGGAGCCACTCTTGGAGGTGGCGGGGGAGGGTCTAGAATATTATCATTGGCATGTCGGCCTCTCCTTTGAGCTTGAGGTACTTATAGGAACCTCATCATCAACATTGCCATCTACCTCCTCCCCCGGTGGAAGATCTCCAAGAGGTGCATTGTTTGCTGCCATTTTGTACCTGAAGTTGCGACACACACAAATTAGTAACACAGAAGGAAAGAAGAACAATACACAAAACTATTTAGATAGATAGCCAAAACCGTTAGCTCCCCGGAAACGATGCCAAAAAGTGATCGAGGCCAACCCTGCACCACTACAAAGTAGCGAGAGTGGTCAAAGCAGCTTTTACCCGAGAAGGTCAGGATCGATTGCCACAGGGAGCTAGAAATAGGAATTGGGTTTCTATCTAAATTGGAGATGTGCAATTGCTCCTAATTGCATTTTTAATCATAATTGGTCTTTTGATTACTTCTAATTTAATGCTAATAAGTTGCAAAATTAAGCTAAGAGTGAAATACCTAAAGGTTGACTAAATAGATAAGAAGGCACTAGGGAAGTGACTTTCTCCTATGTGGATACTTGACCGGTTCTCGAGTCTAAGGATAGGTTGTCATGTTTGGGGATTACGATATAACTATTGCACGATACTTCTCACTCTGTACCTCTCGGTAGTTTAAGCGATTTTGCCCTAATTGACTTTCTCAAGACCAATTGGGTAGGATAATTTGTGCAAGCAATTTAGGTTCAAATCGGGTATTACTATTTCTAGGTTTAACCTTTAATTGGGGCTATAATTCTCTTGAATACGCTCCAATTCCTTGTTGGACTAATTTTCCTAGACTCAAGTTCTCTTTCTCAAGAAGAACCTAAGTCAAATAGGCACAAATTAGTGTTTTCAACCACTAATTCAATATTGAAACCATAAATTAGTACAAACATCAAACACTCATAGACATTCAAGCCTTAAAACACAAGACCCATCAAATACCCACACTAGGATTGAGCCACAACCCTAGCTAAAGGGTATAGCTACTCATGATAAGAGAAGAAAACTGATAAATAGATGAAGAAAATCCCATAATATTTAATTACAAGCTAATACTTGAAGATTCAGTGATAAAAGCACTCCAAAATTACTCAAAATATATAACAAACACTGTTCACGAGCGCAGCTCGAAGTTAAAATACAACTGGTGATCTAAAAATGGGAAAAGAAACTATTTATACTAGGCCAAATTTTCTGGACAAAAATACCCCTGCGGAGGTGGTGCGGTCCGCACAAAATCGAGTGTGGCCGCACTGAGGCTTCTTGGCTTTAAACTTCTGCTCTCTGAACTTGGCCACCGCGTGCCGCTCAAAATGCACCGCGGCCGTGGTAGCTTCTATTGCGGTCCATACAAAAAGGACCGCAGACCGCATTGGCAATGATTCCCCAAATTGGCAACTCTCTGAACTCCAGCTTTGCGGACTACACAATATCAAGTGCGGCCGCGATGAGGCCAATGCGGTCCACACAAACTGTTTTGCGTCCGCATTGCTTGAGCGTCTGAAATGAGCACCTCTCTGAACTTCCTTACTGCGTACCGCACAGAATGGAGTGTGGCTGCATTGGACCTATTGCATTGTACTTGGACTTGTTCTTGTTACTTGTGCATGTTTCACTCCTTTTTAAGCTGGTTTTGACGAATTGTCACCTTGTTGACCAAACCCTGCTAACAAGTACAACATGTAAGCCTTTGGGACTATTTTGTACAGATTTTTAATCAAAACTCAAGTAAGAAGGAGTGTAAAATGCATCATAATCCATAGTTATCAGTAGCATTGACACTTATTACATTTTTGCACGAAAGCTTTGGATTCTTGTTCCATTCGGGGCCAATAGTATCCTACCCTTATCAGTTTTAGTACTAAGTAGTTTGCGCCCGAATGATTTTCACATATCCCTTCATAGACTTCTTGCATAACATATTTAGCTTTGTAGGATCCTAAGCATTGGGCCAACGGGCCTTGAAAGGATTTCCTATACAGTTGGCCTCCTTTGAAGCTATACCACACTGCTTTGGCATAGTGCTTTGGCGCGCAGCACACGAGATGTCATGGAGTCTTCGGGCAACTTCCCGTGTTCGAGATAATCAATAATCAATGTAAGCCTCTAAAATTCTTTCACGCTTGATAGCTGGTTCGGGATGTCTTTGATGGTTTTGATCTTGTTGGGGTTTACCTCAATTCCCCCCTTTGTGATACCAAAAATCCTAGCAACTTGTCGGAGTTTACCCTGAACGCACACTTCTCGGGGTTAAGCTTCATGTTATGCTTTCTTAGAATGTCAAAAGTTTCTTGAAAATGCTAAGGATTATCACCTATGTTCAAAGACTTAACAAGCATATCATCTACATAAACTTCCATTGTTTTCCCTATTTTTTTAAAACATCATGTTTACGAGCTGTTGATAAGTGGCTCTGCTGTTCTTTAGCCCGAAGGGCATCACATTATAGCAATATGTATCAAAATTCATTATGAAATTTTTTTTTTCCTGAACATCCGGTTTCATCTTTGTTTGGTTGTACCTGGAATAAGCATCAAGGAAAATCATTAACTCATGCCCGATTGTTGCATCAATCATTTGACTGATGTTTGATAGCGGGAACGAATCCTTTGGGCATGCCTTATTCAAGTCGTTATAATCTACGCACATGCAAAATTTATTGTTCTTCTTGGGCACTACTACTACATTAGCTAGCCAGTATGGATACTTTACCTCTCGGATCGAACAGATATCAAGTAGGCGAGTTACCTCTTCTTTAATGAATTTATTCCTAGCCTCCACAATAGGGTGTTTCTTTTGTCTTACCGAAGGGATGCTGCGATCCAAGCTTAACTTGTGTACGACCACTTCTGTTGGGATACTTGTCATATCTGCATGCATGCAAATTAATCGGCATTATACTTAAGAAATTCAACAATATTCATACCTGAACTCGGGGTGCAGTCCTGCCCCTAAGTGGAATTTTCTCTCCAAAAACTTTTCAAACAATGCAACTTGTTTGAGCTTTTCCGTTGTGGACTTTGTTGCGTCCGTCTCTTCTGGTACCTGGAAATATCTTGGCACCTGATAAGATTTCGATGCCTTTTCCCCTTGGTTACCTTCACTTAATTTGGGAGCAGGCACCGGTTCCTGTAATTGCTATGCCATACGCTTCTTCTCTTTGCTACTAGAGATTGAAAACATATTCAGCTCCCTTACCACTAGTTGATTGCCTTTTATTTGTTTGAAACCTTAGGGAGTTCGGAATTTCAGCAACTGATGATATGTTGATGGTACGGCTCTCATCTCGTGCAACCATGATCTTCCTAGAATAATGTTATAACCCATATCACCATACACAACCTCGAAAAAGGTAGTCTTAATCACCCCCTCAACATTTGTGGATTACAAGATCTCTTCTCGGGTCGTTACGCTTGCTAGGTTAAACCCGGCGAGGAGTTTTGTGGCCAGAATGATGCTTTTGGTAAGTTTTGCTTGCTCCAATACTCTCGATTGTATGATATTGGCCGAACTTCATAGATCCACCAGAATACATTTGATTTTAAAATCTAGTACATTTAAAGAAATTACCAATGCGTCGTTGTGCGGTAGCAAGACTTCGTCTGCGTCCTCTTTCGTGAAAGTGATGTCGTCTTCAGCGACTTCCCGGAGTCTCTTTTGTGGGTTTCAAATACCTTCATCTTTTTTGCTACCGAGAAGGTAACCCCATTAATCCTGTTCCCCCCAAAAATCATGTTGATCGTCTAGCGCGGGGGGTCTTCCCCTGTTTTTAAGGGCTCCGCGTTATCACGGTTGCGACTGTAATTATTCTTGGCCCGATCACTTAAGAATTCCTTGAGATGGTCATTTTTTAGTAACGTCGCCGCTTCTTCACGCAGATGACGATAGTCCCTAGTTCGATGGCCATTTGTTTTGTGGTATTCGTACCATAAATTAGGGTCCCTCTGGCTTGGATCGGACCTCATCAGCTTCAGGAACCGTGCTTCTTTTGATGTTCCTCACAGCCGATACCAACTCTACTACACTGACGTTGAAGTTGTATTCTGATAGACTGGATAGGAAGGATCCCGAGAACGTGACATTTCTTTGTCCTGCAATGATTAGTTGTTCTGATCGCGATCAATTCTTCTATCGATAGTGAACCTGTTTGCTGACCAGAAACCTCTTCCGTGTCTTCGGCCTGTTCATAGGGAAAAAACTGGCCCCTCAAAGACCGCCTATTTGTTTAAAATCATCTTTTTATTTTTCTTTCTGGTCATCTTCGATCCTTATCTTGGACTCGCACCGGTTGTGAACATCCGCCCAAGTCGTTGCATGGAACTCAAGCGAGATTTCCTTCAATTCCAAGAAGCATCAAAACTTCTCAGATTCAGACCCTTGGTGATTGCTTCAGCCACCCATTCATCAGAAATAGCCGGGAGTAACATTCTTCCAGTTTGGAATCGGGTGATGAATTCCCGCAGTAACTCGGACTCTCCTTATGCAATTCTAAATATATCGGCTTTTCGATCATTCACCTTTCTGGCTCTTGCATGGACCTTAATAAAAGAATCTGCGAGCATCTCAAAGGAATCTATGGAATGCTCGCGCAACAGTGAATACCACATCAAGGCTCCCCTCGTGAGAGTTTCTTCGAATGTTTTCAGCAAAATAGATTCAATCTCATGGGGAGCTAAATCGTTCCCCCTCACTGCCATTGTATATGTGACAATATGCTCCAAAGGGTCCGAAGTTCTATCATATATTGGCAAGTCGGGCATTTTAAATTGCTTCGGTGTCGCACTTAGTTTGTATGGAAACTGAGTGTACTTCTTTGAGTTTGGCCCCTTCAGCACCGGTGGTGCTCCCGGGATTCAATCCATGCGGGTGTTCACTTCCCTCATAAATCGTAAGAGTTATTTTTTGAAGGGATCGCTCTCATTGGTGCGACCGGATCCGCTCCCCCCGGCCTCATCGAAGCCGACCTCGCCTCTCGGGGTGTTATTTTTGACCCTCTGCGTTATTTGATTTGCAGGAGCACTAGGAGGAGTTGGACCTCGTCCATTTGCATTATTGGAAGCACCGATAACGCCTGTTTTAGTTCTGTCGTAACATTAGCCTATCGTGAGAGATGGCCTAGAATGGCCTCTTATTGCTCTTGCAGGACTCTTACCGCTTCAACAACACGCTCCTCTTCAGCATCATCGGGAGTCGCCTCACAAACATGTCGCGGATCAGCGTGGCTTCGTTTCCCTCATTGTGGGTATCACTGATTGAATCCTCGTGCTGAGGGTGGTCTCCTTGGGCCTCAAGGTTGTGTATGTTATTAACACAATTATCTACCATTTTCGGTGATTTTTGCTAAGAATAGATAATCAAAACACGTTAGTAAAAGAAGTAAGGATCAAGTTAATTATACAACTATCTAGACCCCATGATGGGCGCAAAATTACTTACTTGTAAAACAATACAGTTGAATTTATATGTGATTTCTAGACAAGTGAATTAATTTAATCCTGAAATAATAAAAAAATTTGAAGAAATATGCAATACTTAACCTTGAGATGAAGATGAAATAGCAGAAACAGCATTTCCGGGAGCAATGCTTCCTGGCACAACAGTAATGAAATCAAAAAGTAAAAAGGTAAAATTGTATAAAGCTTTGAATAGATTGTAGCATAAGTTTGCCAGAAAATTTCTCTCTTTACAATATTGACGAACGTCGACGGAGACATCGTAAATTGGTCCGCGGGCATCGCAATAAGTCCTCTGTCCTACTACAGGTGCTGCGACAACCTTTACCAAGTCCGAATGATTGTCGACCACCAGATCCGCTGGTCAGCAATATTCACCCCGGCCCACAAGCACAAATCCTCGGCGCGGAATATAATCCTAAAGAGACAACAGAGCTCACTATTTATAGATGCACCTAGGGAACAAGGTCCTAAGATCATGCCCCTCTTTAATCTCAATTATGAGGGCCATCGAAGAATGTGTAACGGCGGACATGAATGACAAATTCTTTGTAACGGACAGTATACTAAATGCTGTAGAATATTCTTCATTAAATGCTATCGGGTGATAGGCATTTATTGCATCTTTATGAGCTTCATCCGTTCTGGTAACAAATGGAGCAGTTTTGATTTCAGCTACCTTCTGACTTCGGCTCCACGTCTCACGTTCTTATGCAATCACTTAGCATAGCACATCTTACTCCATATAGTATGATAGCTAATAATCTTGTTTATATTATTCATCGGAGCATATCCGCGTCACAAATTGTCTTATATTATTAGGAATAACGGTAAATTCACATCTCATCAAATGCACTTCTCGTACTAGGATAGTGCTAATGAGATGATAAACTAGCCACACTAGTTACGAAGCTCAAATAAAGAATTGAGAGGGCTATGGCAATTGGGAGCGAATTTATTACCCCCAATTTGATAGCTACTCTTGTTTCCATTTAGAGAGTTGAGGTGAAAAATGGTTTTATGAACCGTTTGCCAAGTACCAGTTCGATTCACTTCTTGATTCTATGGCTAATCAATTTTGCCCATATTACGCACCAGATCTATTAGGCCAACAAAAGTATATCCACTTTTAAGAATGGGGATGATAATTGGAATAGATAAACAATATCAAACGGTGTCTTTTAAGAATATTTTTCATATACCAACCAAACACTAGAATACATTTATTTGCAAGGAAAAGGGTTTTCGGCATACCAAACACAGTCAAAACCACAAACATGAACAGAAATAAAACTCCTAAAATTTTCAGATCAAATAAGTACATCGCATACTTATGCATTTGCATTTTTAGCTGATTGGTTAAGGTGGAATTCTTGTATTTCTTTGATTAGATGTGTCACACTGAGATAAGAAGATCCATCAGCTTGTACAGCCCTTTTTGCCATTTCTCCAAGTTTTTTAGCTCTTTTTCTCATCTCGTTTCCTTCTTTCTCCTTGCCCACCACTTTTTTTATGGCATTCGTTACCTTTTTGTTACTCACTTGTACCTCATACTTCTCTTCCTCGCCCAAACGCACAAAAGCCTGAGATCCAACAGCCGCAGCAATCTTCAATACATGTACTAAGTACCTCTCATTTAGAAACTGCTCGGCGAATAAAGGCCACGTGATCATAGGCACACCAGCACTAATCCCTTCAATGGTTGAATTCCAACCACAATGTGTCAAGAACCCGCCAATTGCAGAGTGTGATAGGATCAATACTTGTGGTGCCCAGCCTCGGATCAAAAGCCCTCTTTCTTTTGTTCTTTCTTCAAATCCATTTTTGGATATCCAGTCCTCTATTAGTGCTTGTCCTTCTCCTGCTTTTATCACTAAAATGAATGGATAACCTGATGCTTCCAGGCCTAATGCCAGCTCCACAAATTGTACGACTGGAATACGACCGAGGCTTCCAAGACATGCGTACACAACAAACTCAGGCTGCCAAGAATCAAGCCATTTCATCAAACATTCTTCTTTGTCAAATGAGGCCTTATTCCCTCTCTGGGATTTATCTATATTGTCATTGTTACAAAGAGACAAAGGCCCAATGCACCATACTCTACCATCTTTTAGTTTTCGGAATTTGTCAACGTACCTTTGTTCCAACTCCTCGAAAGTGTTGATGACAACTCCATAGGCTCTTTCTTCAGCTGCTCTTATTTTGTCCCGAATATCTTGTATGGAAATGGCTCCTGGATTGAAATGCGAAGGCAGCTGAGATTTAGTTACTTCAATCCTATCTGGCAAATCAGGTATGACAAAAGGCCCTGATTCAGGAATTCGTTTTTGATCCCTCATGATGTACAAGCTATGCATGCATATTTGAGTGAAGCAACTCATTCCATCAAAAACGATTCTCGGAATTTGAAACTTATCAGCTGTCTCTGATGTCCAAGCAACATGTGCATCAGAAACAATGCAACTTGCCTTAGGCTTCATATGTTCAAGTAATTTTTCAGCTTGTTCTTGTAGCATATCGATTGCAGCAAAAAACTGTCTTCTAAATTTTAGGCCGGGCGCAGCATTCTGGTTTTCGCACCCCTCTGGCAGTCCTGCTTCCTTAGCTCGAAACTGGAGCTCTACCACCCGAATGAGGAGTCCAGAACGAATGGCACGGCCAATTGCTGCAGTGAATCGGGCGGCATTAAGAGGTGTCGTGAGTAACGTGACTGTCACGCCTTGTTGTGCTAACAATTTGGCCATGTCCGCCAGGGGTATGAGGTGACTTATTGAAAGTAAAGGTATCACAACAAAGTTTAGCTCTGCTAATGGTGGCACTGTAGCCATCTTTAATTAGTATGAAGTGAAAGCTATTGTATGTTGCAAATAGATGCTGTTAGGTATTTATATATTAGTAGAAGAGTGTGCGTATTCTGATGTAAGAGCTTGGAGAAAATGATAAAAAATGGCCCTTCAAGTTTGGGGTGGCCGGTGGTTTTAATAGTCCCTGCAGTTTTGGTCTTTTATGTTTGTCAAACTGTGAGCACTTTCTTATAATATATTATTTCATAATTTAACATATTGTATTGTATCATTTGGTAAATATAATGTTTGGATAGATTGTGTCGTTTATTATTGTCTTATGATATCACGCACCACCAATATGAAAATAAACTTGCAATAGTATAAAGAAAAATTATGATACGGGGTAAATATATTATATAAAAAGATAGGGTAAATGATAAAATAAAATTACTTAATAATAATGAAGGGTGAGATGAGAGGAAAAAGACAAGATAACAATTCAACCATACAAAATCAGTCGTTACATAAAGTGGCACATTTCATCGTTACGTAACTGCGTATTTAACGATAGGATACAATAAAATTTAAGTAACTGTAACGACCCGACCGGTCATTTTGAGCATTCGCACTTCGCTCGGTAGTTTCCGGGCATGAGTAGATCCGTATGATGTATTATGACTTGTGTGAATCGTCGGTTTTGGTTTTCAGGTTATTCGGAATTTATTTGGAAGAATGATTCTCAACTAGGAAGCTTTAAATTGGAAGAGTTGACTAAGTTTGACTTTTTAGTATTGGACCTTGGATTGGAGTTTTGACGGTTCTGTTAGCTCCATTGGCTGATTTTGGACTTAGGAGTGTGTCCGGATTGTGATTTGGAGGTCCGCAGTTGAATTTAGCTTGAAATGGCGAAAGTTGGATATTTGAAAAGCTTGACCGGGAGTAGGCTTTTTATGTCGGATACGGATTGTGGTTCCGGAAATTGGAATAGCTTCGTTATGTCATTTGGGACTTGTGTGCAAAATTTGGGTTTATTCCGGGTTGATTTGATATGTTTCGGCACGAGTATGGAAGTTGAAAAGTTCAAAGTTCCGTAAGTTCGATTTGGGGTACAATTCGTCGTTTCGATATTGTTATGCGTGATTTGAGGCCTCGAGTAGGTCCGTGTTATGTTATTGGACTTGTTGGCATGTTCAGACGTGGTCCCAGGGGGCTCGGGCGTATTTCAGATTAATTTCAGGCTATTTTTCTTCATGTTTTCATTGCTGGTGTGTTCTGGTGCCTGGTGCCACATTTTTTCATCGCGATCGCGGAACGAGGAATGCGATTGTGTAAGGGAAAAATCTGACCCTGAGTGTTTCTTCTTCGCGTTCGCGAATATTGGTTCGCGTTCGCATAGGTTACTGCAGATTGTGCATCGCGTTCGCACATGCATTCATGCGTTCGCGTAAGGTTGAGCTGGAGCTGGAGCTAGAGGCCTTTCTTTATCGCGTTCGCGTAGTTAGAAACGCATTCACATAGTTCTGTCTCCTGTGTGTATCGCGTTCGTCATGCTTGTGCCGCGAACGAGTAGAGTATTTTGGTGGCATTATGTTTTTTGGTCATCGCGAACGCGATGGTTTTCTCGCGTTCGCGTAAGAGGATGCCTGGGCAAAAGTATAAAGTACTATATTTTGAGGATTTCGGTCATTTTTACATTTTTGGAGCTATAGAGCTCAGATTGAGGCGATTCTTGGAGCAATTTTTATCATGTAGACTGAGGTAAGTGTACTCTATTTATTTTTTATTTTATATCACGAATCTATCTTCATTTTTCGGCATTTGATTGAGGGTTCCAAAAGAGAAATTGGGGTTTTTTGTCTAAGGCTTCATAACATGAATTTTCGAGTTTTGAACATCGATTTGAAGTCGGATTTGAGTGAAACCAACATGGTTGGACTCGTAGTTGAATAGGTTATCGGATTTTGTGAGTTTTGTCAGGTTTCGAGGCGTGGACCCGGGTTGGAATTTTGGTCGCTTTTTGGGCTTCAATTAAAGATTTGACTTTTATCGACTGGGTTTAATTCCATTGGCATTATTTAACGTATTTGAGTTGCTTCTGGCTAGTTTTGAGCCGTTCGGAGTTCGGTACGCGTGAGATGGCATTTTTTTAGCATCGCTTGGCATGCTCGGTATTGAAATTGACTTGTTCAAGGTAAGTAACACTTCTAAGCTTGGTGTTGAGGGTATGAAACCCCGAATTACGTGTGATGTTATTAGTGTTGAGGTGACGCACATGCTAGGTGACGGGCGTGTGGGCGTGCCCTATATGAATTGTGACTCTCTTATTTCTGTGGAACTGTATAGTTTCCTGATCTTACCCGTAACCATGAAATTTCTACGTACTTGAGCTATTGAGTTGTGATCCACGCTAGAAACTATGACTAGGCAATGTGTTTATCCTGTTGGGACCCACTGAGGTCATTTCTGCCGTTGATCTATCTGCTTCATTGCTTTACATACTTAGTCATATACATATCATATCTCAGTCTCTGTTACCATTTATTGATATATCACATCATTATTTTTTGGCTGATTTTTCAAGATATTAAGAGCCTGAGAGAATGGAGAGATTGATGACTGAGCGAGGCCGAGGGCCTGATAGTGAAGATGTTTATGACGGGAGCGGGCTGCATACCACAGCATGTTTTATTGACTTATGCCATGATTGAATTGTTATACCGCTTGGGCTGAAGGAGCCCCTCCGGAGTCTGTACATACCCCTAGTAAGCACAGGTATCTACTGAGTGCCGAGTGATTGGGAGGATTGAGTGAATATGAGGACTGAGTGACTGTGAGTACTGAGTGATTGTGAGGACTCAGTGACTAGAAGGATTGAGTGAATTGATACTCTGAGAGTATGCATATAGTTTTATCACTTAGTCACATCGCATTGGCATGCACATTTGACATACTGGCATAGAGACGCATTTTTCCTCATGTTGTACGGTATCATGACTTCTTACACATATTGACATATGGGTATAGAGATGAATTTTATACTTGCTATCTGGAAAGAAAATGAGACATCTTATTTACTGTTGAAAGGATTTTTGGAAAAAATTACAGTTTTCAAACTTACTCACATTTTGGCAAATTTTCTGTAAAAGACATTGGTTTTCACTGATATATTTGAAAAGTAGAGCTATTTTCGGAAACTATGAATAAGCTGAGCATTTAATATCTAAGTTACTTCTCTTATTACTTGCTTTACGTTGTTATGAACTGTTGTTGGCTACTGGTGTCGGACCCGACCTTTGTTCTAGCTTGTCACTATTTTCAACATAAGTTTAAGTTTGTTAGTTATTGAGTACATTGGGTCGATTGTACTCATACTACACTTCTGAACCTTGGGTGTAGATGTTGGTTGATGATGTTACTGTGATCGATTAGAGCTAGAATTGAAGACGTACTTGTGTTTCGGTTGTAGCTGCCTCTTGTTCATGGTAACTATAGATTTATGAAAAATCTATTTATGTACCTTTCGGACAGATGGTGTATTTATTTCATACCAATTTTATAATTTATAATCTTAGTAGCTCATGATTTGTTTACCAGCCCTTGGAAAATGTATAAGATTAAGATATTTTATTTCCTTTATTGTTTCATTAAATTCTATTGAAATTGGATATATATTTATTGGCTTATCTAGTGGGTTAGGTTAGGTGCCATCATGACTAGTTGGATTTTGGGTCATAACAGATTGGTACCAGAGCTCTAGGTTCATAGGTTCTACAAGTCATAAGCAAGTGTCTAGTAGAGTCTTGCGGATCGGTATGATGACATCAACACCTATCTTCGAGAGGCTACAGGTCATTTGGGATATACTTCCCATCTTTCTTTCCTTATCTGCGTATTTGATTTAGCTTGAAGCGTAACTCTTTGAATTCCTTACACGCATTCGTATACGCATGTGAGCGCTCGGTATCATCTCTACAGCGATGGCTTATGATTTTATGGATGGGGTGAGGGATGTGATTTATGTGTACTGATGATTGGCTATCTGGAGGACTTGAGGACGGATTGTGACCGTAGCTTGAGAACTAGGATTTCGATGGTGTGAACACGCTCTTTTGGACTTATAAGTCCGATAATGTCCCTGTTAATGGAATTGGTGACTAGATGAGTGGTTGGATTGCTATATGATGAGTATGATGTGGCTGCAGCGTGTGTTCAGATAGATTGAATGTGACGAGAAGAGTTTTCTTATGATGTACAAAGGACTATTGGGTGCTTGATTTCTATCTTGATGTGACGTATAGTGTTGAGTTATGGGTGTGTTGGAGGATCTTTCATGTTGCTTAATGGCGGGACGAATTCGATTCTCATGTCTTATGGATGAGTTCATACTCAGGAAGATTAAGTGGTTGCGTAGCAGATGTTAGTTTGAGGATAAGCGGGTGGGTTATAACCTACAAGGTAATCTACGGATGTATGATTCTTTATGATGTTGTGTGGAGGCTTTCTTTGTACCAGTGGGTTATATTTGTGCGCTTTAAGTTTGGATCAATTGAAATAGTAGACCTTACTGCTACAAGGGTGAATGCGAGATTTGTAGATAATTTGAGGTATTAGATGGTTTGTGTTACATGAGCTTATAAAGAATTTAGTTGAATCTCACAGCGGTATTATGGCAGTAATGGGGTATGGTTATTGTAAGTTGTCAGATGTTTCATTCCATGGCCTTGAACCAAGTGGGGGAGTCTGCTATCAATAGTTTATTTGTACGGCTATGTGTTGTATTGATTTATTTTTAAGGTATACTTGTGAATCACTTATGATTGCAGAGCTTGAGATCGAGGATGACTCGATTAAAGAAATTTCTGGATACGGGTTGTGTCACACCTTATGGGCATATGAAATCGTAGAATGATTGAGTGGTTATTCGTGAAGTATGTAGTGTGCATGGAGTAGGAATTTGTTTAGTTGCACTAAGGTGGGTTACTTCATTGGGTGTTGGTGTGCTAATAGGACACAGGTCGTTCGATCCGTCTGGTCGGTTTACTTGAGATTGAGCAGAGTGGAAGGCTCTTGAGAATGGTTCTAATGGATGCAACATTTAAATGTAGCAATTGGTAACTTTCAGGATTTGTATATGGCTAGAAACTGATATTTTCATTGGAGGGTGTCGAGACTTGCAGTATTTCTATATCATTATAGATTCTACATTTCAGTATCAGGAAGGGGAATGAAGCGACTTTAGATTCGTGGAAGGTCTACTCAGATTGGGTATCTCGATTGTGGTACTTTGATGGTGCTTAAGAGGGAATTCAGCTATGAGCCTTAGGGAGATGTGGTTCTATGCTAAAGTTCGTGAGGTGATTTTTGGTTAAGAATCATAGTGTTCTAGAAAGGGGAAGTGACAATTGAAGGAAATTCGGGAGGAACTCGGAGAATTAGGACAGTTTGGTAGTAGGGTGGATCAACACCGTAATGACTATGATCGATTCTTTGGGTACTTACGATGTGGTGAGTTTCTAGAGGTGTTTCGTGGCAGTGCTCTTGGGTTTTGGCGACCTGCGTGGCTTGGTTAAGTTAGAGGGATTCGGTTCTGATAGCTTGGTTATGTGCAAATAGATTCCAAAGAGTTCTCGATGATTTCTATCACAGTTCGAGGTGTATATTTCCTGTTGGCGTGCAGAACATGTGGTGTATAGTGATTTTTCTCCTGGATGAGATCAAATGGAAGGTTCTTGGCTAATTGAGTATGTAGTTGTTTGTGACTCATAGTGAATTATGAGGTTCTCATATTTTTCATATGATAGCATGGTATATGTAGAGTGTTGTGTGGGACTGAGATTTGAATGAGCAAGGTCACGGTTCACTTTGGAAGGGAATGACATAAAATTCTTAGGCATCATGGACGGTTTCAGATGAATAGGTGAATGATATTACTATTTGGTGTTGCTTGATGAGAGTGTACATTTCAGAAGGCGCACTGTGTTTTTATTTATGGATACTTCATTGGTATTGCAGCACTCTCCTAGTTGATCAAGTGACAATTTTTAGATATCGCTATGCGGCACGGAAGAATTAGAGAAGTATTCTTCGTGGGATAATCGTGTATGAGATATGTGTTAGACATTAAGTCGGTGGAGTTGGATCAGATATGGTTGTTCGTGTGTTCTATGGAATTGGAGACCTGGAGTTCTCAGGAGCAGATTGTTTCGTGGTTGTGGATTGTGAAAATGTGGCCAAGGTTAGTCAGAGGATGGTATGTGTTATAGTTAGGTAATTGTGGACCTTCAGAGGGTTATTTATCTATCTCTGGATGACCAGAGTTGATTTAGGGCCCATTGGTAGGCCTAATTAGGATGTGTATTCTACAAAGGGTCGGATTGGTGGACTCCGCACTGCTACTGTTGAGGCATGTGCCATTCGGTCGGAATTGAGATTTCCTGTGTTATGATATGCTCTATGAGTTACCCTTCTATGCTACGAGGAGTTGTGATCCGTTGCTTATATGCACATATGGCGCGGTTCTATTCGAGCATTACAGTAGAATTTGATCGATATGGGCATTTGGATATTGCATGTTTGATTGCGTATGGGTCATGTTATTTCGGGCTTGTATGGCATTGTGTCATTTGCTTCTCTGATCCGTGTTTACGGTAATGCACTTTGGGTACTTGATGTCGAATTGCACGTGATTATTGATTTTGAGCAGGGTGGCTTGAGGTATATAATATGGACTAGTGTTTGGATGGGGTCACGCATTGTAGTGGAGTTATGTTGAGGTATGATCCTTTATGCTAGATTCACATATTTTAGTTCTACGGTGCGTGATGGGTTCTTAGCATTGCGTTGTGGTGGTACTTGTTGAGTTTGCGGGATGGTGCTCTCGTTTGAGTCATTTTCCATGTTTGAATACATTTGAATTGTTGCATATTGGTGCACGGATTGCACGATTTGTGGCTCTGGGTAGTATTGGTGTGGCATGTCACTAGAGTAGCTAGTATTTGATAAGATGAGGTCGTCGGATCTAGAAGAAGTGCTATCGAATTTGATTGCGGTATATTGAAAGGGATAATGACGATGATCAGTTTAGAAATTTGCTATAGTTCTTGTCGAAGGAGAGGGAGATCCATGACTTGTTGATCTAATAAGTGGTTATGAGTTGTTGCGTGTTTCTTACATCATTGGCAGCATATGAAGGTTTTAGAACGAGTTTTTGTTTGATATGAGGTTTATTACCAGTACCGAGTTATTTTAAGAAGTTATGGTGGTTAGAAGTTCTTCTTGCTATGGGTATATGATTTATGTGGTATATCATGTAATTGTGTCTTGGATTACAGTTATGGCTCGATGTAGCTTTTTCAGACTTATATAGTGTATAGATGCAAGATTTTGGTCTTATAGAAAATCCTGGATATTGGGAAAAAAATTGGATTCTAAGGTCTATGGGCTAAGATTGAATTAATGACCTTTAGTATGTTATGTCGTCGGGACTATATGGATTAGGGTGACATGGGATCACCCACGGGTATGTGTGTGATAAGTTCACACGGCGGTTTGGCGGCTTAAGAACAACTCTGGGCACATTCGAGGACGAACGTATGTTTAAGTGGGGGAGGATGTAACGACCTGATCAGTCGTTTTGAGCATTTACACTTCGCTCAATAGTTTACGGGCATGAGTAGCTCTGTATGATGTATTATGACTTGTGTGAATCGTCGATTTTGGTTGTCAGGTTATTCAAAATTTATTTGAAAGAATGATTCTCAACGAGGAAGCTTTAAATTGGAAGAGTTGACCAAGTTTGACTTTTTAGTATTTAACCTTGGATTGGAGTTTTGATGGTCCCGTTAGCTCCGTTGGGTGATTTTGGACTTAGCAGTGTGTCCGGATTGTGATTTGGAGGTTTGTAGTTGAATTTGGCTTGAAATAGCGAAAGTTGAATTTTTGGAAAGTTTGACCAGGAGTGGACTTTTTGATGTCGGATTCGGATTGTGGTCCCGGGAATTGGAATAGCTTTTTTACATCATTTGAGACTTGTGTGCAAAACTTGGGTTCATTCTGGATTGATTTGATATGTTTCGGCACGAGTTATGGAAGTTGAAAAGTTCATTAAGTTCGATTTGGGGTGTGATTCATCGTTTTGATGTTGTTATGCGTGATTTGAAGCCTCGAGTAGGTCTGTGTTATGCTATTGTACTTGTTGATATGTTCGAACGTGGTCCTGAGGGGCTCGGGTGTGTTTTGGATTGATTTCGAGCTATTTATAGTCATGTTTTCATTGCTGGTATGTGCTGGTGTGTGCTGGTGTCTGGTGAAACATTTCTTCATCGCGATCGCAGAATGAGGAATGCGATCGCGTAAGGGAAAAATCTAAGGCTGAGTGTTTCTTCTTCGCATTCGCGAACATTTGTCCACGTTCGCATAGGTTATTCATCGCGAACGCGATGGTTTTGTCGTTGTGACGACCCGATTCGTCGTCACGTGAGTTACCGCCCCGTTTCCCCCGTTATATGCTTGTTCATGTTTCAATATATGTATTTGGTGAAATTGAGTCAATTCGGATCGAGTTTGGTAGGAAATGGGATAAATAGTCTCTTT
>MU776353.1:0-31174 GCA_026770625.1 Nicotiana glauca | reverse complement strand
ATATATATATATATATTTTAGTGGTGGTCGAATCTTATGTGGATTGCCTACATATCATATCCCCGCATGAATCAGACCAGGCATAGTTCGGGCCGCAAAATGTAAGATAAAGATAGAATATATTTTTTTGATTTTTTATTGCCACAAAATTCTGCTTACAAAGCTAAAACATTTCTAAAAATGAAAACGTAAAAGAGGGAAATACAAACTTCAAAAGGACAACACACTCTTAAAAGAAAATACAGACTCTACTAAGCATGCTCCAGAGCTTTTAACTTCTGTGTCCGTGAGGCGTTGTTCGGCCTTGCTGCGGATTTCGACGCAAGATCCCTTTGCAGACTTCTCAACTCTGCCATAATTTGGTGGACATATCCCATAACTGAAGAAAAGAAGGTAGTACGGGGCATTTGCTCACATGTTAGGCATCTCATGGTGATGTAGTGCCCAATTTCTTCGATTCTAACCCTGATTTTATCCTTTTCTCTAAGCAGCTGCTCTATCTATTGATTCTTCGTCCCCAATATCCGAGTGTTGCCGGTGACATGGTCCAGGAGTCTATCCACTTGTTTTTCCATCCGTGCCATCAAGTCGTAGCAACGGTCTCTATCCGTCCTGGCGTCCCGGGCTTGTTTGAAAACCCGCTCCTTGAGAGTGGTATTTGTCTCCCTTAGGTCAGCGACGATCTCCTCATAATCTCTTTTTATCTGTTGCAGATGAAGTGCTCGTTGGTGTGCCGCCCTCCTCCATCTGGTCCGAATTGCGGTTAGAGCAGCTTCTGCTTTCTCCAAGTCTTCTCAATGCTCAAGAGCTTCCCTTTCTAAGTCATTTATGAGTAACTCATCAGCCCGACTCCTTCTTGATCTTTCTGCGGTCGACTTTATCTCTTGGATTTGGGCTTGGAGTGCCTGCTTTTCTTATGCCCAGTCAGCCCTTTCTTTATCAAAATCAGCCTGCTGTATGTCCATGGTGGCCTCTAGTATCCCTTTGTCTTCTCTCAAGGTGTCAATACGAGATGGAAATTCTCGTGCCGTTTCACTTTTAGCTTTCCCGACTCTGGATTCTATCTCCCTTTCCCAATCGACCGCATATTTTACCGACCTTTCTGCTCTTTGTTCGGGCATCGCCTGGTTGTGGAACCACCTGAGGTATGCGAGGCTTACTCCTCCTCGTTCTCGGTCGGCAACCATTTCATCGGTGTCAGAGAGTCGACTACCAAACCATACCTTCTATGCATAAGATTCTCTTGGGAGTTCCTCCGTTGTGAATTCCCACATGAACGGACGCATATCTTCAGTCGGGGGCCTTTTCTGTTCTCTCCCTAACTGGCGCATGACGCGTAATGGGGTGTATGGCTGGAAACCCCTGAAACCCACTAGTATGTAGAACGGGCGATACGTTGACATATGCATGACCTTAGCAGAAGGGAACCAATAATAGTTCCAAGTGAGTTTGTCTGCTTTCAAGGAGCTAAGTGATTCCTGCCAGGCCCTTAATCCGTTTGGAAGATTACAACGTGCAGCCCTGCTTGGATGGCAACGAGTGTAGTTCAGCCAATCTACGTTGAAATTTATCACGATTGGGTGATGATAGAGATGCTCTATGAACCACATTTGCAGCAAGATGTTACATCCTTCGAAGTAATCTTCGCCTTCTTGACACCGAGTTAACGCCCGAAAAATGTCTCCTAAGATCATAGGAAGAATAGTGTGTTCTTCGCTACTTTACAAGTATGAGACCACTGTTGATAAACGGATTCTGATACACCTATCACGCTCGAGAAAAACCATGGTCCCTAGAAAAGCAATCATGAAGGCAAAAATTCTCAAATCTCCCCAGGCATCATAACTTAATTGGTTGACAAATTCTGTGGTTGAGAACTTTCCAAATCCTTTCTTGTCACCAAACCTGTCGTAAAGATACTCCAAAGGAACCCATCCTTCATTTAAACAACCCATTGGGACTCGACGGAGGCTTAATTTCTTCAAAAAGTTATTCACACCTACTTTTCTGGGAGCGGCGGGTTTCTTCTTGTAAAGATCCTTCCCGAATCCCGTGAGCCCACCTAATTCTTCTAAGGTGGGTGTCATCTCGCAACCAATGCCCCATTAACGTTCATGTATTTGATGAACAATGTGTTTCGGCCTTATCTCGATTGTTTATTATTATATTTATTGATGATATTCTGGTGTACTCATGTAGTTAAGAGAACACGATGAGCATTTGAGAGTGGTATTACACCGGTTGAGGGAGGAAAAACTTTATGTAGAGTTCTCTAAGTGTGAGTTTTGGCTCAATTCAGTGGCGTTCTTGGGGCACGTGGTGTCCATTGAGGGTATTCAAGTTGATCCGAAGAAGATAGAGGCGTTCCAGATTTGTCCTAGACCATCCTCTGCCACATAGATTCATAGTTTTCTTGGGTTGGTAGGTTATTACCGTTGGTTAGGTCAGTGATTTTCATCTATTGCATCACCCTTGACTAATTGACCCAAAAGGGTGCTCCTTTCAGGTGGTTGGACGAGTGTAAGGTGAGCTTTCAGAAGCTCAAGACTGCCTTGACCACAACCCTAATGTTAGTTTTGCCATCAGCTTCAGGTTCTTGTACGGTATATTGTGATGTTTCTCGAGTTGGTATTGGGTTTGTGTCGATGCAGGAGGGTAGGGTAATTTCTTATGATTCTCGTCAGTTGAATCCCCACGAGAAGAACTACCCTATTCATGATTTGGAGTTGGCTGCCATTGTCCACGCATTGAATATTTGGAGGCATTATCTCTATGGTGTGTCTTGTGAGGTGTTTACTGATCATTATAGCCTCCAACACTTGTTCAAATAGAAGGATCTCAATTTGAGACAGTAGAGATGGTTGAAGCTGCTAAAGGACTATGATATTGCTATTTTCTACCATCGGGGAAAGGCCAATGTGGTGGCCGATGCCTTGAGTAGGAAGGCGGTGAGTATGGGCAGTCTTGCATTTATTCTTGTTGAGGAGAGACCTCTTGCGGTTGATGTTTAGGCTTTGGCCAATCGGTTTGTGAGGTTGGATATTTCGGAGCCAGTCAGACCCTAGCTTGTGTGGTTTCCCGGTCTTCCTTGTTTGATTGTATCAAAGAGTGCCAGTATGATGATCCTCATTTGTCTGTCCTTAAGGATAGAGTTCAGCACGGCAACGCCAGATATGTAACTATTGGTGATGATAGGGTATTGAGGATGCAGGGCTGGATATTCGTGCTAGTATAAATGGGCTTCAGGAGTTGATTCTAGAGGAAGCCCATAGCTCGCAGTATTCTATCAATCAGGGTGCCGTGAAGATGTACCAGGATTTGAGACAACAATAGTGGTAGAAGAGAATGAAGAAAGATATAGTGGGTTTTGTGGCTCGGTGCCCCAATTGTCAGCAGGCAAAATTTGAGCATCAGAGACCGGGTGGCTCGCTTCAGCAGATAGATATTCCAGAGTGGAAGCGAGAGCGGATCATCCTGGATTTTGTAGTTGGACTCCTACGGACTTTGAGAAAGTTCGATGCTATTTGGATGATTGCAAATCGGCTGACCAAGTCCGCGCACTTCATTCTTATGACTACCTATTCTTCAGAGCAATTAGCTGAGATTTATATCCAAGAGATTGTTTGCATGCATGGTGTCCCGGCTTCTATCATTTCAGATAGAGATACTCAATTTTCATCACAGTTTTGGAGGGCCGTGCAGTGAGAGCTGGGTACTCAGGTTGAGTTGAGCATATATTTTCACCCTCAGACGGACGGGTAGTCCGAGTGCACTATTCAGATATTGGAGGACATGTTGCGCGCATGTGTCATTGAGTTTGGGGGTTCATGAGACCAGTTTCTGCCACTCGCGGAGTTTGCATACAATAACAGTTATTAGTCGAGTATTCAGATGGCTCTATATGAGACTTATATGAGAACCGGTGTAGATCTCCAGTAGGTTAGTTTGAGCCGAGTGAGGCTAGACTTTTGGGTACAGACTTGGTTCAGGATGCTTTAGACAATGTGAAAGTGATTCGGAAAGGCTTCGTACAACACAATCCAGACAAAAAAGCTATGCTGACAAAAAAGTTTCGGGATGTGTCTTACATGGTTGAGGAGAAGGTTTTATTGAAGGTTTCACCCATGAAGGGTTTTATGAGGTTTGGGAAGAACACAAGTTAAGCCCTAGGTTCATTGGGCCTTTTGAGGTGCTTCGGACGATTGGGGAGATGGCTTATGAGCTTGCTTTGCCACCTAGCTTGTCGGCCGTGCATCCAGTATTTCATATTTCTATGCTCTGAAAGTATATTGGCGATCCGTTTCATGTTTTGGATTCTAGAACGGTTCAGTTAAATAGTGATTTGACTTATGATGTGGAGCCAGTGGCTATTTTGGAGCGATATGTCCAAAAGTTGAGATTAAAGGATATAACTTCAGTAAAAGTGCAGTGGAGAGGCCGGCCCATGGAGGAGGCTATTTGGGATACCGAGCAGGAGATATGGAGCAGATACCCTCACCTATTTGAGGCTTCAGGTATGTTTCTAGACTCGTTCGAAGACGAACGTTTGTTTAAGAAGGGATGATACAATGACCCGATCGGTCGTTTCGTGAATTATAGCCCGTTTCCTCCCATTTCTGCCTCGTTATGTGTTCTTTAACTATATTTGATCGTATCACGTTAGTTGGTTCGGGTTTATAGTGGTTTTGGAGTGAATTGAGACACTTAGTCTATTTTGTGAAGGCTTAAGTTGGGAAAGTCAACTGGATGTTAACTTACATGCAAACGACCCCGGAATTGAATTTTGATAGTTCTGTGAGCTCTGTTAGGTGATTTAGGACTTAGGAGCACATCCGGAATATTATTTGGAGGTCTGTGGTAGAATAGGCATGTATTGGCGAAAGTTGGAAATTTGGTGATTTTGGTCGACAAGTGGAAAATTTGATATCGGGGTCGGAATGGAGTTCCATAAGTTGGAGTAAGTTCATAGTGTTATTTGTGATCTGTGTGAAAAATTTGACGAGGTTTGGTAGTTTTCGGCACCATTTGTGAAATTTAGAAATTTGGATGTTCTTAGGCTTGAATCCGAGGGTAATTTGGTGTTTTGATGTTGTTTGAGTGATTCAAAGGTTCGACTAAGTTTGAATGATGTTATGGGATGATTTGGTATGTTTGGTTGAGCTTCCAAGGGCCTCGAGTGAGTTTCAAGTGGTTAACAGATCAAATATGGCT
The DNA here is from genome assembly GCA_026770625.1 of Nicotiana glauca. Classification (NCBI taxonomy): domain Eukaryota; kingdom Viridiplantae; phylum Streptophyta; class Magnoliopsida; order Solanales; family Solanaceae; genus Nicotiana; species Nicotiana glauca. The sequence continues at coordinate 25,963 of MU776353.1, read as the reverse complement.
TTAAAAGGTACAGATTTCTGGTGTCAGCTGTGTCCGGTGTAGGAAGTGCGGACCGCACAAAAATTGGCGCGGACCGCCGAGGCATTATGCGGTCGCGATGGGGATTTTGTGAGCTGCGGAAGAAGGAATGCGGCCGCGATGTATTTTATGCGGACCGCAGAAGGCAAGGGTCAAGGTCCGCAGCCGCTACGGGATTTACGCGAACCGCGGTGAGAAGTGTGTGGCCGCGATGGAATTATGCAGACATCGTAGTGGAGGTTCAGAGGGCTATATAAGCGAGGTTTAGGATTTTATTTCACATCTTGGACTTTGGGGGTTTAAGGCGAATATTTGGAATTTTTTCAAGGAAATCATCTTGGTAAGTAATTTTAACTCGGTTTTGGCTTATATTCATGAATACATCATTGAATTCATCATTGGATTTGTGATTTGGGATGAAATTTGGGAAAATATTTATGGAATTTCATAAAATGAATTTTTGGGAATTGAAAGTCCATTTGAGGTTGGAATTGAGTGAAACTAGTATGATTAGTCTTATAATCAAATGAGTTATCGAATTTTGCGAATTTTATCAGATTTCAAGACGTGGGATCGGGGCCCGACTTTTGAGTTGACTTTTTGACTTTTGACCTAAAGCTTAGCATTTTCTTATGGGATTGATTCCTTTAGCCTGTATTGATTGTATCGAATTGTTTGTGGCTAGATTTGAGGCATTTAGAGGCCGGTTCGAGAGACAAGAGCATCGTGGAATAGGGATTTGACCGATTTGAGCTAAGTAATGATTGTAAATCTAGTCCTGAGGGTATGAAACCCCGGATTTCGCATTATTTTACTACTTTGAGGTGATGCATATGCTAGGTGACGGGCGTGCACCGTTGGGGATTGTAACTTGGTCCGTCCTGTAGCAACTAATAAAGTTGTGTATTTAACTGAAACTATATGATACTTATGTGTTTTAAAAATAATTTCTATAAATTGGGCTATATGTCGTATTTGGACCTTGTGCCAGAGCTGTTTGGACCCTTAGGGGCCTTTTCTTATTATCCTCTCACTGTTCTGATTGAAAATCTATACTCAGTCATGCTATGTTTACTGATTTCATAACTCAGTCTTTATTACCTCGTTTTGATGCATATAAAATTTTATTTTGGGCTGAGCACTCTGTTTTTTTACTGATAGCCCGAGTGGCTTGAGAGGTTATGACTGGGTGAGGCTGAGGGCCTATTTTGTGAGGATATTACGGGAACAGGCTGCACGCGCAGCATGTTGTTACTGATTCATGATTTTTGTGAGGTTGAGGGCTAGATTGATTTATGCCACAAGGTGGCTTGTTATAACGCTTGGGCTATAGGAGCCCCTCCGGAGTCTGCACACCCCTCAGCGAGCGCGATTACCTTGAGTGAGTGATATGAGATTTGCCCGAGGGGCTGTATACGAGTGACTGTAAGGTTTGTCCGAGGGGCTATATTTGCCCGAGGGGCTGTATAAGAGTGATCTTCTGCCTAATGGGCTGCTATGAGTTATGTATTTCCCGGGAGGATGTTTATGATTTTATCACTTTTACTCTCTTTTACACAGAGCCTCTGTTGAAATTGTTGAAAAATATCTTCAAATGATTCTTACCGAAAACTGGATTTTTAACCTAGATGATTTGACTCACATACTAATTTGAAAGCATGTTGTATTTACTGAGACTTTATGTGTTTTACTGCTCGTCACTACTGCTCAGCCTTTATTTACTTTTATAACTTACTGAGTTGGCTATTAACATTACTCCCTGCACCTTGTGTGCAGATCCAGGGTTTGCTGGACGTGCTAGCGAGTGTTGATTTCATCCGTCGCAGATATGTTGGAGTTAGCAAGGTAGCTGCATGGCAATCGTATCCCTTCCTTTCTCCCTCCTATATTCCTATAGATATTGTTAGTTGTTTTCTATACTGTTACTCTTAGTATTATTGGACAGTTCTTAGTAGATGCTCATTACTAGTGACACCCCGATATCAGACTTTTCTTTTTCGTATTTTGTTATTCAGATTTATCGTATGAAGTTTTATTAATTAAATAGCTTGAAAGAATCTTTAAATTGAAATATCGGGTTGTTTAGATAGAAGAGTCAGCTTGCCTAGTTTCATGATAGGGTTCATCATGACATGACAATTTTGGGTCGTGACAAATCGATGGTCTGCTATAAAAATTAAATAGATCAATGGTGTGTTTGGGAAAAATATTTTTCAATTTTTCCATGTTTGGTTGGCTTAAATATTTTGAAAAAATATTGTCCTCATCAACTCATATTCCTCCAATTGGAGGAAATATTTAACCTATCAAAAAAAATGAAAAATATTTTTCAAAACTCTTTTTTAACCTTCTCCACCCTATTCCACATGCCCATCAATCCATCCTCACCTACCCCACCCCCAAACCATTCCAACCCCAACCACACTCCACCCACCCCAATCTTGCCCACCACCCACCCTAAATAGAACTATTATTAAGCTTACTTTCTTTTCATGTTGTATATAGAGTACCTTTTTTTAATGCAACAAAATGAGTACATTCTTTTCATGATGTAGTAAAAGTATTTTCTTTCATTTCAACAAAATGAGTATTTTATTGTCATGATGTAGAAAAATATTTTCTCATTTCGGCAAAGAGTATGTTTTTATGATGTAGAAAAAGTATTTTCGTTTATTTAACAAAATAAGTATTTTTTTTCATGTTGTAGTAAAGATACTTTCTTTTTCAACAAAATAAAGTATTTTCTTTTTAGTTATCAAGCTCAAATTTAACGTTGTTCTTGTGTGAAAAAATCACATTAGTTCCTTTGAGTTTGTGTGAATTTAAAAAAAAATAATTAATTTTTTAAAAAAAATGGAGTGGAGGGTTGGAGGGGGGAGTACAACAAACATGAGGATTTTGGGGAAGGTGAGTTGAGGAGAGTAGCATAAAAAATTATTTTCCTAAATTTTTTTATACTCTCTAACCAATAATTAGAAAATATTTTTCGCAAAAAGTTTTCCATGCACCAGCTAAACAAGAGAAAAAAAATCATCAAAGCGCTTATTTTCTTGGAAACACATTTTCCTTCCTGCCAAACACATCTCAAAATTAATCAAATTTTGTAAGTTTACGCAAGTGTATATTTAGTGGGCATTTGGACATCAGAATTGTAAAATTTCAAAATATGGTGAAAATTTTTTTCCAGTGAAAATGATATTTGAAATTTAGCTAGCGTTTGGACATAGATTTGGTTGAAACTTGAAAAAATAATTTTTGAAGTAGTTTTGAAAAATAATTTTTAGAAGTTGAAATTATGTTTGAACATGCATTTTATTTAATTTTTTTTTGAAGTTTTACGAGTGGGAGAACAAGTTTCATCCAAAAACTATCCTAAACTAGATTTTGGGAACTTGAAAAATAATTTCAGAAAATTTTCAAAAATAGATCATCAATCTATAAACAAACAATGTTTTCAAAAAAGATTTGAAAAAAACTTGCTAAAATCTATGGCCAAACGAGAGCTTAAAGCTGTGTTTGGACAAGAATATAATTTTGGGTTGTTTTTGAAGTTTTTCTTAAGTAATTTGAGTGAAAATTTTAAAAAATAGTTTTTTAAAATTTTTAAATTTTTAAAAATTTTCAAAATGCATCATAAATGAAAATTTATAAATTTTATGAAAAAACGCTGATTTCAGAAAAAAGTTAAAATTTGTTAGAAAAAGGGAAAAATTTTGTTATATCCAGACAGGGCTTTAAAGTACTAGTATTTCATATCAACTCGGAGTAAGAGCGAGAGCGACAAAAAAGGAAAATGCCATTTTTCGCTCCTAAACGACGGTGTTTTATTGAAGGCCTAAAAATCTAAAAGACGCCGTTGCTTGAGCCAGAACGTCTTCTTCCTTGGCTGCACTACCAAAACCCTGATAAACCCTAAACCCACAGAGGCTAATCTGCGCAATGGACGAGAAAGAAGCATCAGCGCCATACCCTAACCCCGTACAATCAAGTGAATGCGAAGAGTGCAAGTCAAATTCATGGAAATACAAATGTCCTGCTTGCTCTATACGCACGTGTAGCCTTCCTTGTGTCAAATCCCACAAGGAAAGAACTGGCTGTACTGGAAAAAGATCGCTCACTGATGTCGTCCCTTTGTCTCAATTCAACGATAACATCCTTTTATCAGGTTTATTTCTTATTCTTAATAATGAATTTTCATCCTCTATAGTTGAGTTAACATGCTTATTTTTGTACTTGTTATGAGTGCTAAGGATTTTCTCTGGAACTCGTTGCCTTAATAATAACATGCTTTTTGCTTTATAATTTCTAAATTCAGTCTCACTTTGAATCCCTTTGGCATGACAAGAAGTTCAAGTGTAGTGGTAAACGGGGTTCAAAAGTTGCTTTAGGTCATATATTCAAATCCCAATTGTGATTTTCTAGATTCTTTTTGGATCCCATGTATAAATTTTTGGCTCTGCCACCGCTTCGGTAGGATGTATTTGCTTCATCATGGGTGCAAAAAAAGTTACTGAAATTGTTGAAATAGGTGGAGAAAGTGTAAAAGGGAAGTTATTACTGAAAATATTGGAAGCTTTGCGATAGGAGCCTGATAGTTCTTTCTTTTTACTTTTTTTTTTCCTGCCAAAGTGGAACCCTTGACATGCTGCTAACTTTTGCTTCCAAAGTAATAAAAAAAAAATTTCCCTCCAAAAGTTGCGCAAGGTCAAGTTTATAAGAAGTTCCTGTAATAAACTAGTTTCCCTTTGACAGTGATAGGTTTTTACTTATTCCAGTTTTATTAATCTTTCTATATGGCCTTTTTTTCCAATTTTGCTAAGAGTTTTATGTTAAACGTCCCATTCAGTCTTGTAAATATGCTTCATTCTATGGGATCTATCTACTTCACCTATGAGCAGGGGCGGAGCTAGCATAAGAGTTACGGATTCGGCCGAACCCAATAATTTTGGTCCAAATTGTGTATTTTTTTTAAGAAATCCATTGAATATGTATGTTAATTTAGACGTAACTTAAACGGACTAGAATTCCGAACCCAAAGCTTCAGATCCTAGCCCCGTCTCTGCCCGATGAGGCATTAATTCATTGTCCATGTTGGCGAAAAGCTCTAAAAAGCTCTCTAGGTCTATTGGCGCGTTAAGCGCAAAACACAATTTAAGTGTGGGCTTCAGTAAAGAAAAAGCGTGATGGGAAATAAAAATAAAAATAGATATGTAATTTAAGTCTTAAGAAAAAGTAACAATTTCATTCATAATGTTTTTCTTAATAACTAATGAACTAATTTGCTGTTGTTTACCACTGCTTGATTCAAAGATAGAACTCATGTGCAATGAGTACGCACGCCTTAGTGCTTTGCTACACTGAAGTGCAACTTAGTAAGGCAAAGCGTCCTTCCCAAGCTTTTCTGAGCTTCAGGGCTTAAGCGCGCCTTAAATGAGCCTTTGACAATTCCATTAGTTGGGAAGAAGTCTCTCAACAATGGTGAAAATCTTCTGTTATGATATGCTTTTGGAAACTGTTTTTTTTTTCCAATTGATAAATGCCTTTTGAAACTTTTACTTTTGGCAGATTATAACATGCTTGAGGATGTTAAGAGAGTTGCTGAATCAGCTAAAAGAATGAGACAGAAGCTATGTGGCTACCCTCATTTTAGGCTTCCTTCACATCTGAAGAATCTTCAGCGAGTTGCTTCTAATCGTAGGACCAAAATACTCTTCCTATCAAGCGGAATGTCGAGAAGAATGAAAAATCAAACTTATTACAATAAAATGTCTGGTCTCGTGGAGTTGGCTTGTGCTTTGAGTTAATGATGCATGCATTTCATTTGTATAATGGCGGAATGCATGGCATATGGATATCCTTTATTGTTTTGAAATTAGGAGGCCTATATTTGTTTCAGTGTTGTTTTTGTCTGAAGTCCATGAAGTTGCAGTAATAATGCATGCTTTGGATAATCTATCTCATTGTGCACATAATATATATTTTTTTTGCTATGATTATACGGCTTTCTAAGAGTGTTCTAGGCCCTTGTAGTTTTTTTTTGCCAGTTAAATATAGAGAACCTCTAATACATTTTGTTTCTATTTTTATGTTGCATGATGTTGACCTGGGATGAATTTAATTGGATAAACAGGGTTGGTGAGGATTCATACAATTGACCCACCCTAGTTTGGGATTGAGGCGTAGTAATAGTAGTAGTTGTCATTATACGGCTTGCTAGAATTACAGAAGCAAGCGCCCTTCACATTACTTGGTTTGGCATTCCCTAAGCCAACAACTTGGTGAATTGGTTCCTGCTTCAACTTTTTTTTTTATCCATAAAATTATTTCATATGGCATATGCCTTTGGAAAATATCTCCTTTTCTCCTGTGGATTTCTGATTGTTCTCATCTTGGACTTCATGAGAAATACAAGGCTCCTGTTTATAGCCAGTTGGTTTAATTGTGAGCCTCCGTTAATCATTTTTCCTTTCCTCTAGATTCATTGTTAGCCACATAAGTTTGCCTTGTTTGTTATTATTGTTAATACTCTATCATCAAACTTATCTTCAGCTTTATCTTTATAAGGTGCTTCCCCCTTTTTGCTCTTAAATATACAATCTGGGCTTTTGTTATCTTATGCATCAGCAATTCTGAGATGTTTTTCATGATTAACAAATTCTTATTTATTCCGCAGGAAAAAGTTCATATCTTGGACAATTGAATGGCGTTTTCACTCGACAGATATTGTGTTGATTGATCATGGGTAAACATCCTTCTTGACTTTAGGCCTCATTTGTTTTTTTTAAGATTAAGACGTCTGAATCTGAATGCACGTCTGAATATCAAGATGTGTATTAAGATTAAGATATCGGAATCTGAATACACATCTAAATATATTAAGATGTGTATTAAGATCTAAATACTAAAAATTAAGACTGTTTGGTTTTTAATATCTGAATGCATAAAATTTATCTTTATTTGAAAAAAAAATCTAATATTCTATCAATAAAATATATAGTTTTTTAAAATATGATAGTTGTTTGGTGGTGATGGCTGACGGGTGAATGCCGACTAAAGACAGTGGTTGGTGGTAGTTTTGGTTGATGATGGTGGTTCATGCTAATGCTAGTAGCTAGAACTGATTGGTAGTGGTGGCGATGATGGTGGTGGTGGGTCGTGAAGTTAATAATGGCGGGTGGTGGTTTGTGAAGGTGTTGGTAGCTTATAATTATAGGCGGTGCCGGCTGTTGTTGTTAATGGTGATAGGGTGGTTGGTTGTGGTAGTTGAGGTGGATAAGTGTTGTCTGTGGGTGAGAATGATGGTGGTCGGAGTGGTGACATGTTGGATGGTGATGGTCGATAATGGTGGCGGCTATGATTGAGGATGATGATGGCGTGGTGGTGGCGGCGGCGGCATGGTGGTAGTTGATAATGGCAGGTGGTGACGGTAGTTAATAATGAATATGTGATAGTATCTTAATGAAACCTCTGTTACAGTCCTTAATCATACAGACCTATTCAGACCCGTTAAGTGGTTTCAACAACAACAACAACAACAACCCAGTATAATCCCACTTAGTGTGGTCTGGGGAGAGTAGTGTGTACGCAGACCTTACCCCTACCCTGTGGTAGAGAGGCTGTTTCTAAATAGACCCTCGGCATCCTTCCGTCCAAGAACTTCCCACCTTGTTCTTGGGGAGACTCGAACTCACAACCTCTTGGTTGGAAGTTGAAGTTGCTTACCATCAAAGCAACCCCTCTTGTCTGAATAATTTAAAACAGACCCGTTAAGTGATTGTTGAGTAAAAAAAAACAAACGCTAAATGATTAAGATCTGAATAATTAAGATTCAGATTTCAAAAATAAATGCACTTAATGTCTAAGATCTGAATGATTAAGATTCAGACCTCCATTAAATTAAGTGCAAACAAATGAGGTCTTACCCTTTCTCAAACCAAAAAAAAAAAAACAAACAAAAGACACCCTTCATGGCTAATTGTATTTTCCCTTTTGGTTCCTGAAGTTTTCATCTTTTGTTTTGACCTAACATAATATTGATCTACACCCTGTCTTGGTGAACTTTCCCGTACTTACTAATTGCTTTTGTTGCAGAGTACATGAAGACACAAGCCTCTGCTCCGTGATTGAGAATCATTTGAAACCGGGCCCTTGGAATCATCCATTGAGGCAATTCTGTGAAGAGCCCCTGGATTCTCTTAAACTTTTCATCCGCAAAAATCCAAAGGTCTCTTCTGATTTCTTGGATCTTGTTTCATATAATTATGTTCGTGGCTGTTTTCAGCTCTTTTGGATAGCCTGATAACTGATTCCATCTTTTCCTTGGGGGTAAATTTTGTTTACAATGCCAAACAAGTAGTGTGCTTTATGTAATTTCTTTTTCGTTGTTTTTTTCTTCTTTTTTTTGAGACATGCTTTTCTTATTTATTTTTAATAACTATTTATATATGGGTATATCTTCAAATGGGTTATAGTTAATATTGCCAAAGGGAGTGTATGGAGTTTGATTACTTTGTTTGGTGGCAGGGCGCACAATCACCTTTTTATCAGTTGGATATAAAGGCTTCGCTGCGTGAACAACTAGCCACTAAGGTTGTCCTAGAGTACCCTGTCATTTATGTTTTCCTGCCATCACACAGCTGTGATTTTGAAGTAATCAAATATTCTGTCCCTCTAAGAGTGGAGCAAAATGAGCTCGATTGTGATAGCCGAAGTCCCAAGGGACTAATGTTCAGGGAGGAGGATATAGAAGATGGTGGATCTTTAGACCCACACGTTTCAGATCTCTTGACTTGTACCAGCTTAAATGTTGCATCCAAGTCATCTGCCAATAAAAAGGAGACCAACAAATTGGAAGCGAGCAGAGGTGCCAGATCATTTGTAAATGAACATTTTAATGAAGATGACCAACATATATGTGATGACACATACTCAGATCTTGATCTGGTTCATTCATTTATGAAAGAAAAGGATCTGGGGGTAAAAGAGGACTGTTCATACTTGTGTGATGTTTTACCTGTGGAAGGAGAATTGGAGGAAGGAGAGATAGCATTCAAGTCATCTGCGGAAAAAAGGGAGACTAACAAATCTGTATTATCAGAAGGCCAAAGTGCCAAATCATTTGTAAGTGGACTTCTTAATGAAGGTGACAAAGATATATGTGATGATACATACTCAGATCTTGATTTGTTTCTTTCATCTATGAACGAGAAGGATCTGGGGGTAAAACAGGACCTTACATATTTGAGTAATGTTTTACTCGTGGATGAAGAATTGGAGGAAGGAGAGATAGCTTGACTTCTTCTTTTCCAATTCCTTGTTGCTAATGGTAGTTAAATGCAACAAAAGTCGAGTCATTGTTATGGTGGACTGGTGCTAGTGGTACAAACCAGGCTTGGCGTGTCAGGTAAATACTTGCTTTTTGTGCCACTGACAATTTATAGCAGAATTTCTGAATTATGGCTTCCTGAAGAAATTCACTTCTGAATTGGTGAGGAGCATTATAACCATATTCTGCGGGTCTCTGGTCCGGATTCTCTTACAGCCCTTCTTTGTGGGATGTGAAAGATCCAGACATGGTTGTCGTTGGCAAAATTTTAATTATAATTGAGAGCTGTCTCTACAATGAGAAGGTCCTAATTGAGATCAGTCGGATTGCAGAATCTGCTAGCTGTTCATTTCCAGTTCTAGCTGATATCTGGAGTAATATGCACATTTCAGCAATGGTAACTTCTTATGCCACCCTTTCTTATTCGGTTGTCAACAGCATATCATTTTTCTGGTGCCAGAGGAGATGCAAACCTCTGCAATTCTTGACCCATTGCTTAGTATAGCCCTATAAATAGTTCTCAGGAATGATGTTCATCTGGGGTGATCAGGCGCAGAAGACCCATTTTGTTGTCTACATTCCCCCCTTTTGTCCCTTTTGTTTTCTTAAAGAACTTGGTTCATTCGACAATTGGCAATTGGATGTGTTTTTTCATATGTAATTTATGAGTTTTAGCCCTGCAGAAATGGGGTACTTGAAATGTAATGTCGTTTCCACCAGAACGATAAATGTTCCAAGAAGTGTTTGATATCTATTTAATATACTGATGTTACAGATATCATGTAAAATTTGATGGAAAAGCCCAAGGTTGACGAATGATAATTATGTGAAAAATTTGAGGCAATCGAGTGGAAAAGTCCAAAGGTTGACGAATGATAATTATGTGGATGAAATGGAGAAATTTAACTGTTAGATTGCTGAACAATTATGCGTTCTGCGAGATGTTTGTTTAATGCTTTTTGAACATACTAGGTTAAATGTACAAATAATATTATTCTTAGTAGTCCATGTGATAATGAGAGACCTTGTTTCATGTAATTTAAATTTTTATATAAGGGTCTTTCGTATGTGGTTAATCACTAATTCCCTTAGTGTAGTTTTTCTTCTTCTGGGAATTCGATTAGAATTCTTTTTTCTCCTTTTATCGTGTTTCATAACTTTTAAACTTTTGGAAGCTATCCTAGGCTTCTTTGCTTTGTAGCGGTTAAATCCGTGCGCATGGCAATATGAGAAGTATCATGTCGTTTAGAGAATGTCAACTGTGAAGATCACAACGATGCAAATATTGTGCTAAACCAGTGATATAGTATGCTAAGCAGCTAAACAAATATCACAATCATAAATTGCTAAAAGTATCATAAAAGTATAAGTACACATAGTAGAACCCTTGTAGTCTATGTTAGATACTCTGAAATTAACTAACCTAGCTTATGCTTAAAAAGCATACATACAACATAAATAAGTTGCTTTTCATAAAAAGCAAATAACCTAATAGTAAAAGTTTTCACTTGCCTCGAGATGACAAAATATTCAAATCCACCAAGATGCGCTCCAAAGTCCTCAATCCATGCAAAATCCGCACCATCAGATAAGTATACATATTAGATTAGGTCCTAGAATTTTAGGATACTCCGAAATCAGAGTCAGATCAACTCAAAAGTCAATTCTCAGGTCAACTAGTCAAATATAAGGTTCCGCAAAAGTTCACCATGGATCTAAGGATTTAAAGTGCCAAGAACAAGCTAATATGTAGTATAGTTTTGTGGACAGCACAACACGTCGCGAAGTGGGCAGAAGAAGCAGCTTGAGAAGATGATTTTGCGATCAATTATGCGGACTGTGAATCAGCTTCACTGACCGCATAATCGTTGCAGCATGAGTTAAAAGCGACCCATTTTTGGGGTCTTTTCCCGGTGATTATGCGAACTGCATAGCAATTTTGCGGACCGCATAACTATCGCGAAAATGGTTAGGCCACTTGGGAAATTTTTGAAGGAGAATCTACGGTCCAATATGCGGACTGCAAAATAAAAGTGCGGACCACAGAATCATTGCATATCTGACCAGATCATTTTGGTAATTTGGAGGAGCATTTCGAGGGCCCTCTCGCGGACTGCAAAAGCGATATGCGGTCTATTTTGCGACCACATATATACTTCAAAGAGGCTTTTTGAAAAATTCTTACCCGACTCTTTTTCTAGTAAAAGGCATAGAAGTTGTTTTAGAAAGAGGAATATGATCATTTTGAGAGAGAGAACCATCTTAGAGAGAGGAGGAGCTCCACACTTCAATTCCTTGCCCAGTTCTTGGAGATTTGAGGGGAGAAATTTACAAGGTCTTCTTCTATCAAGGTAAGGCTTCATTCCAAGCTCTTATTCATTTTCGAATAATTTAATTGTAGGTAGAATTTTAGGATTGGAGCTTATGTGATGGTGATTGGAAGCCATAAGTTCCCAACATGAGATTGAGTATTGTGGAGAGTTGGGAAAAAGTATTATTTGATGTAATTGTTGGTCGGGTGTAGTATGGGTAGCCATACATGTATTGTTGAAGGTCTAATACTACCTAATGGTGGCTATGGATATGAACGTAGTTATGAAAAAGATGTGAAGGATGAGAAAGCACCATTATTAGATGTGGTAAAAGGCTATGCCCTTAGGTGTTTGATAAAATGCCTAAAATATTTTTAAAAAAAAATAAAAACTCTCACTAATGTTGGTTTAATTAGATTTTTGTGATTTAGATTGAAGCATTACAAGTAGTGGAACCTAGTAGGAACCCTAATGAGGGTTGATTAAGGTATGTTTGGCTAGGCTCTCCCTATAGAATTGAATTTCTCGAACTCCCCTAGGATCTTCTCTCATATTTCTTTCTTGATGATGTACACACGGTATAAGAAAAACTTATCAGTGTTTGATTTTTGCATATCTTCTATATATGCAAACACCTTAGGGTATACATAATTTTATCGCATATCTTGTATATATGCAAACACCTTAGGTGTGTACAAAATTTTATCTCATATCTTCTCTATATGCTAGTTCTAAAATATACACATACCTCTTTATGCATATCATCTCTATATGGGTGACGATCCGATATATCATTTTGAGTACTAGCCTTAATTTCAATATTCTGAGACCTTTCACAACTTTATATGATATTTATTAGTTTGTGCGCGCGGTCCGTGTCATTTTCTGGAAAGCTTTTACATAAACGTTTGAAGAAAAAATAATTTTTATCAATATTTTTAGTAAACGATCTCAGTTCGATTTTTTAACGATTTCGATAGGTTCGTAATGTCTTGGACTTGTACGCACGTTTAGTTAGGGTCCCGGGCGAATTGAGTGCATTTCTTATGTGAAAGATTGTGAAAAATGAGTTTTTAAGTCGAAATCTTGAGTTTTGATGATCAATTCTTGTTATTTAATGTTATTTTGATGATTTCAGGTAGCGAGCGAGTTTGTATGATGTTATTACACTTGTGTGCATGCTTGAATTGGAGCCCGAGGGGCTCGAGAAAATTTTGGATGTGTTTTGGGAAGTTTTGGAATAGCTGATGCATAGCTATTGCTGGTGTAAACATGTAGATCTCGCAAATGCGAGGTACTACTCGCAAATGCAAGCCTCACTTTTGCGAGTGACTGCTCGCATTTTCAAAGGGGGTTGGAGAAATAGGCACTTTGTAATTGCAAAGTTTGGATCGCAAGTGCGGACTGGGGGAGCTCCTCAAATACGATATGCTTGTTGTGTTTGCGTTACTTGGGAATGCTGGCTAACTTCGCAAATGCAAAACTATGATCGCATTTGTGCACATAGGGGCGGTTGTAAATGCGAGACTTTTGTCGTAATTGTGATTTCTGAGGGTCTGCACTGATCGCATTTGCTATCTTTGTTTCGCAATTGCACACAAGAGTTCACAATTGAGACGTTTGTAGATGGGTAAAAGATGGGGAAAATGGACTTAGCTCATTTTAAACGATTTCTCAACCCTAGACTCCATTGAGGCAATTTTTAGAGCTTTTTCTTCCCAAATTCATTGGTAAGTAACTTTAACTAGTCTTTCATCAATTTTAATTACTTTTCCATAAATTTTATCATCAAATCCGTTAATTCCAAGGTAGAAATTAGGGGTTTTGGGAGAATTTAGGGATTTAAAAAATTGAGATTTTAACCTCAAATTGATGTCGAATCTCAAAATAAATCACTTAGCCAGGCTGGGGGTGAATGGGTAATTGGGGATTTGGTCCGAATTCGAATTTTGACCAAGCAAGCCCGGGTTTGACTTTGTAAAAATGATCAAAATTGAACCCCTTTCATTCGTGGGTAGTTTCTAAAGCTTGTTTTGAATTATTTGATCGATAGTTGTCTAGATTCAATTGGTTTGAAGGCTTGTTCAAAAGGAAAATCCGTGTTTGAATATTGATTTTGTTGCATAAAAAGGTAATTGTCATGATTAACCTTGACGTGAGGTAATTAGGACTTGATTGGTCTATTTGCTACTTTATTTATGTGTGAGAATGATGTATATGCAAGGTGACGAGTGTATATACGTTGCCATGGGTTAAGCATGTGTCTTGGGATATTTAGTTGTTTGTCTTCAATCACCTCGTACCTTCATTTATTCCATGCTACTACGTGTCATATGTTTTAATTGTTACTTGCCCCTACTTGTCCAATTCATGCTTTCTTTCGTTACATTCATTAATTTGCTATATGTTTCAATATATCCGTGTCTTCATTTATTGATTGCTTTTCCTTGACTTATGTTTTGTATGTTACTAGATAGTCACTTTTACTCATCTTATGTATTTAATTGTTTAATTCCCTTATTGCATTTCATTGTGAGATACGTCGTAGTTGGTTGTAGTTTTGTTCATATATGTCATATATTTGGGATCGATTTGCACGCCACAATATATTTTTAAATTATTTTTGGGAACGGGTTGCATGCCGCAACGATATTGATGTTGTATTTGGGATCGGGTTGCATGCCGCAATGAATATTGATATATTGTTTGGGATCGAATTGCACACTGCAATACTGTTGGTATATATATATGTGTGGATCGGGTTGCATGTCTCAATGAAGAAGATATATGTTGATTGTTCTTGACCTTAGGTTTTATATCCATGTGGTAGTGTGAATTTGAGCATAGTCAATATTATGGGGCCCTCAGTATGCATTTTCAGTTCCGGTTTTCATGTTAATTTTTTATTTCTCTATTATGCTATTGTTGTCATTTATTCTCGTATAGGTTTATAGTGAGTGACTTGTTATAGTCTCGTTAATACTTCGTTGAGATTAGGCTCGGCACTTATGGAGTACATGGGATCGGTTATAGTCATACTATACTTTTGCAGATTCTGATGTTGGTCCTAGTAGGATTTAGTGGAGGCTTGCTTGGATCGTCATTTATTTGGAGAATGGAGATAGAGCTACACAACGTTCGCAGACCCTGGAGTCCCCTTCTTATCTTTATACATTTTACTTTATCTAGACAGTGTATTTTATTTCGGACCTTGCTTATAGTATTTTTAGTAGCTCATGTACTTGTGACACCTAATTCCAATATTAGTCTAGACAACATATTTGGAGTTTATTCTATACATTTTAAATATCTACAGCTTTACCTTCTTATTAATCTGCTTTTAAAATTGTTAAAAATGAATATCGTGTAGCTAATGTTGGCTTGTCAAGCAAGTGGATGTTAGGCACCATCACGACCCCGTGATTGGAATTTTAGGTCGTGACATGTTTGTATCAAAGCAACAAGTTGCCTAGGTCTCACGAGTCATGAACAAGCTCAGTAAAGTCATGAGAATCGGTAAAACGACGTCTGTACTTATCTTCTAGAGGCTATAAGGCTTTAGGAAATCTCACTTCTTTCTTTCTCTATTGTGCAATTTTATTCTATCATTGAGTTTAAATCATTCTATTCTTACTCTCTCACATATGGTAAGGACTCATACAACATCCACAACTGATCAAGAGGCGGAACCCTAGGTTTCAACCACTACTAGGGGTAGGGTCTAGGGCCAAAAGGAGTGACGGAAGTAGAGGCATAGCTAATCCTAGAGCACACGCAAGAGCACCTACAGCAGAGCCTCAGTCGAGTAAGAGGAGAAGATCCCTATTCAGACTGCATCAGTTGGACCAACTCAGGTCCCAAAGGGGTTCATTGCCACTACACTACTTCAGGATGCCCTAGTCTGCCTGGTGGGCCTTATAGAGAGTGCGGCCCAGGCCACTGTGTTCCCTATGACATCAGCAGTCTTTCAGGCAGGGGGAGGAGCCCAGACTCCACCACTCACACTCTAGAGTAGATGACTCATGTATATCAAACTCCGACTGTTTTGTCAGTTAGAGCAGTTCAGCTTGTTAATGCTACATAGTCTGGGTAGGGACCCGCGATGTCATTTGAGGGGCTGAGGACCCCTATGATTTCTTAGACCGTTGACATGAGTTATTATGCAACATGATAAAGTGGAGTCCAATGGAGTCGACTTTGTAGTATTTCAGATGTATAGCACTACCAAGAGGTGGTGGCAGGAGTATGTTCAGGGCAGACTAGCAGGTTCACCTCCACTCACTTGTGCTCAGTTCTCATAGCTATTCTTGGAGAAGTTCACCTTATCACTTAGAGAGAGGACTTTCGCAGCCACTTTGAGTGCCTCTAGTAGGGTTGCATGACTGTTACTCAGTATGAGAACAGATTCCTGAATTTATCCCCCCATGGAATTAACTTGATCCTTATTGAGAGAGAGTGTGTACAAATATTTATAGATGGACATACTTATGGTATCAGGCTACAGATGGCCAGAGAGACCGAGGATGGTATCATTTCACGTGGGTTATGGAGATTGCTAGGCGGATCTAAAGGATTCGTGGTCAGGGTAGATATGAGGTATCTGAGAAGAGGCCTCATCATTTTGGTAGTTTCATCGGGAGGTAGGGGTTCATTTGGTAGAGGCCATCCTATCAGGACGGTTCAGTCAACACTTCAGGCATCACATGGTGCTTCGGTCAGTCATGGTTCTTATGGTCTCATCCTGAGCAGCTAGCCTACAATGCGCCTTCATCTCCCATCAGTGCACCACCGATTCAGAGCTATCATAATGGTTATCCGGACTGTTAAGGTCAGTCGCAAATTCAATAGCCACATTAGTAGAGAGAGTTCTTTGAGTATGGAGGTATGGGTCATATCAGGGGTACTGTCCTAGACTCCAAAGCAGCATGCCACAGTAGGGTAATCATGCCATGATTCAGGCACTGATTTCTCCACTTGCCGCTCAGCTAGCTAGAGTCAGTGGTTAGGCCATTAGAGGTGGAGGCCATTTAGGGAGAGGTCTTCAGAGAGGTGGAGGTAATATTGGTGGGGCTCAGCCCCATTTCTATGCATTCCTAGCTCGACCTAAGGCGGAGTCATCTGATGCGGTCATCATATGTATTGTTCCAATTTGCCATAGAGATGCATCAGTTTTATTTGATCTGTGTTCCACTTATTCATACGTGTCATCTTATTTTTCTTCATATTTGGATATGTCTTATGGTTCTTTAAGTACCCCTATTTATGTGTCGACGCCTGTTGGGGATTCAATTGTGGTAGACCGTGTCTATCATTCATGTTTTGTCTCTATTATGAGACTAGGGTAGGCCTTCTGTTACTCAATTTAGTAGAATTTGATGTGATTTTGGGCATGAATTGGTTGTCACCAAATCATGCTATTCTAGATTGTCACTCTAAGACCGTGACATTATCTATGCCCGGGTTGCCGAGGTTGAAGTGGTGAGGTTCACTGGGTCATGTTCCTAGTAGGGTGGTGTCTTTTTTGAAGACACAACCGATGGTTGAGAAGGGGTGCTTGGCATACTTAGACTTTGTGAGATATGTTAGTGCTAATACTTCTACCGCGGAGTCAGTTCTGGTAGTGAGAGAGTTTCCAGATGTGTTTCTAGCAGACTTACCAAGCAATACAACCAGATAGAGATATTGAATTTGGTATGGACGTGGTGCCGGTCACTCAGCCCATATCTATTCCATCATATCACATGGAACCAATGGAGTTGAAGGAATTAAAAGAACAACTTGAAGAGTTACTTGATAAGGGTTTCATCAGACCGCGTGTTTTGCCTTGGGGTGCTCCAGTTCTATTTGTAAAGAAGAAAGACGTCTTTATGAGGATGTGTATTGACTACGGGTAGCTAGACAAGGTTAATATCAAGAACAAGTACCCACTATGCCGTATTAATGATTTGTTTGATCAGCTTCAAGGTGCTAGAGTATTTTTGAAGATTGACTTGAGATCGGAATACCATCAATTGAAGATCCGGGCTTCAATTATTCTGAAGATGACTTTCATGACACTATAGAAACTACGAGTGTTTGGTAATGTTTTTTGGGCTGACCAATGCCCCATCAGCCTTTATACACTTGATGAACATCATGTTTTAGCCGTATCTTGGTTCCTTCGTCATCGTGTTCCTTAATGATATATTGGTGTATTCTCGCTACCGGGTGGATCATGAGCAGCACTTGAGGATCGCCTTCCTGACTTTAAGGTAGAAAAAACTATATTGCTAAATTTTCCAAGTGCGAGTTTTGGCTTGATCCAGTAGCATTCTTGGGCCACATGGTGTATAGTGAGGGCATTAAAGTGGATTCAAAGAAGATAGAGGCATTTCAGAGTTGGCCCGGGCCTTCTACTACTACAGAAATTTAGAGTTTTCGTGGGTTGGATGATTGCCCTTTCGTGGAGGGTTTTTCATTAATAGCAGCTCCTTTGACTAGATTGACCCAGAAGGGTGCTCTTTTCAGATGGTCCGACAAGTGTGAAGTGAGCTTTCAGAAGCCCAGGATTGCATTGACTATGGCCCCAAGATCTTACAATATGTATTGTGATGCATCGCATATTGGGTTTAGTGTGGTGTTGATGCAGGACGGTAGGGTTATTGCCTATATGCCTAGTCAGTTAAAGGTTCATGAGTAGAATTACCCTATACATGATTTAGAGTTGGTAGAATTGTTCATGTGCTGAAGATTTAGAGGCACTATCTGTACAATGTTCCGTGTGAAGTCTACACCGACCATCCGAGTCTCCAACACCTGTTCAAGTAAGCAGAGATGGTTAGAGTTGATGAAAGACTATGATATCACCATACTATATCATCTGGGGAAGGCCAATGTAGAGGCTGATGCGATGAGTAGAAAAGCGAAGAGCATGTATTGTTTGGAATATTTATGGAGGTAGAGAGGCCACTAGTCGTGGATATTTAGTATTTGGCCAATCAGTTCGTGAGATTGGATGTTTTGGAGCCTAGTTGGGTTCTTGCTTGTGTTGTTGCACAATATCGTATTTGGAGCATATCAAAGCTCAACCAAGTTTAAATAATATACTTACTTTAAGCAAACCAAATCACTCCGCTAACAAGCCCTTGCTGCATGTATCAACCTTCGAAAGGCTCGAATCTAGCCAAAATAACATAATACTATCAATAAAAGCCATAGGAAGTGATTCCAAAAGATAAAGCTAAGATCGTTAACTCAAGTCAAAAAGTCAACCCCGAGAAACCCGACAAAATTCACAAATTCCGAACACCCATTTAATTATGAGTCTAACTATACTAAAATGATTCAATTCCAACCATAACTCGCCCCTTAAATCCTCAAATTTCACTCTCCAATAACATAGTCTAAAAATCCCTAAATTCTAACTTAGATTCATGAAAATTAGGTGTAATAATCAAAGGCTATTCAATATTCATGGACAAAAATGACTGAAAGTCACTTACTCTTCAATCTAGGTGGAAACCCCTCCAAAAATTGCCCTAGTCCAAACTTCAAAATCCCAAAAATTAGAAAAATACCTTCGATTTTAAACACTACCTAGCGATCCTGCATCTGCGGACAAAATGATCGCATCTACGATTCCACTTTTACAAAAAAGTCCCTGCTTCTGCAACGTCCACATAAACTCCGACGTGCCGCTTCTGCTGCCAAAATCCTGCTTTTGCTTGTCCGCTTTTCTGTCCCACTTGTGCTTCTACGCATCCGCACCTACGGAAGCCTTCCGCATCTATGGTCCTAGGTCCTCCTGCTCATATCTGTTTCTACAGTCCAATCCTCACAGAAGAGACTCCGCTTTTGTAGAATCTTACACACACCTGTGATCCCTCAACTTCTAGTCTTTCTCCACATCTACGCTCCCGCTATCGCTTCTGCGACCTCGCTCCTATGGCAAAACCATTGCAGGTGTGATTGCATCAGGTGACAGAAAATTCCATCCAACTCTCAAGTGCAACCATGATCCGACAACTATCCAAATAACACCCGAGGCCCTGACCAAACATACGAACAAGTCCTAAAACATGATACAAACTTAGTCAAAGCCTCAAGTCACATCAAACAACTTCAAAACCACAAATCGATCCCCAATTAAAGCCTAATAAACTAATGAACTTCCAACTTCTAAAACCAATTCCAAACCATATCAAATTATCTCCGATTTACCTTAAATTTTGCGCACAAGTCATAAATGACACAATAGACTTATTTCAACTCCGAAACTAAAACGGAACCCGATATCCACAAAGTCAACTCTCAGTCAAACCCTTCAACCTTCCAAACCTTCAACTTTATCCAAAATGAACCAAATCAACATACGACCATCCAAATCCAAATTCGGACATTTTTCTAAGTCCAAAATCACTATACGAAGCTATCAAAACCATCAAAACTCTTTTTTGAAGTCATCAATATCCGGTCAACTCTTTCAACATAAACTTCCAACCTTCAGGATAAGTGTGCCAATTCACTACGGAACATACCTATAACCAAACCAACCACCCCTCCAAGCCACATAGCCAAAAGTGAACATAGAACAAGCAATAAACAGGGGAACGAGGCTACAAAACACAAGACGACTGGTTGGGCCATCACATTCTCCCCGTCTTAAATAGATGTTCGTCCTCGAACGGGTGTAAAGACATACCTGGAGTCTCAAATAGGTTTGGATAACTGCCCCACATCTCCCACTCGTTGTCCCAAGTAGCCTTCTCGACTGGCTGGCCTCTCCACTAAACCTTCACTAAAGCTATATTCTTTGATCTCAACTTCCAAACCTACCGATCCAAGATGGCCACTGGCCCTAAACATAAGTCAAGTCCCTATCTAGCCGTACCATGCTAAAGTACAACACATGGGATGGGTCACCATAATACTTCCGGAGCATAAAAACGTGAATTACTGGGTGAACACCCGATAGACTAGTTGACAATGCAAGCTTGTAAGCCACATCTACAATCCTCTCAAGCACCTTAAAAAGGCCTATATACCGTGGCCTAGATTTTTTGCTTATTTCCGAACCTCATCACACCCTTCATGGGTGAAACTCTAAGCAAAACCTTCTTATTTACCACATATGCAACATCACAAACCTTCCTATCAACATAACTCTTCTGCCTAGACTGTGCTGTATGAAGCCGATCCTGAATCAACTTGACTTCTCCAAGGCATCCCGAACCATATCAATACCCAAAAACCTAGCCTCTCCCGACTAAAACCAACTAACTGGAGAACGACACCGCCTCCCATATAAATCCTCATAAGGAGCAATCTCAATACTAAATTAGTAGCTGTTATTGTAGGCAAACTCTGCAAGCGGTAAAAACTGGTCCTGAGAACCCACAAAATCCATAACACAAGCGCGTAACATATCCTCCAAGATCTAAATGGTGCTCTCGGATTGTCCGTCCGTATGGGGGTGGAATGATGTACTCAACTTAACCCGTGTGCCCAACTCTTACTTCACTGCTCTCCAAAGAACTACGTGCATAGATCAGAAATAATGGACACCGGCACACCATAAAGTCGAACAATCTCACGGGTACAGATCTGAGCTAGCCGCTCTGAAAAATAGGTAATCATAACCGAAATAAAACATGTGGACTTAGTCAACCGGTCCACAATCACCCAAACGACATCAAATTTCCTCAAAGTCTATGGGATCCAAACAACGAAATCCATGGTATCACACTCTTATTTCCACCCGAGAATCTCAAGTCTTTGAAGCAAACCGCCCGGCCTCTGATGCTCGTGCCGAAAGTTCAAGCACTGAGCCATATGCTCTACTATATCTTTCTTCTTTCTTCTCCACCAATAGTGTTGCCTCAAATCCTGATACATCTTAGCGACACTTGGATGAACGAAATACCATGAACTGTGGGCCTCCTCAAGAATCAATTCACCTAACCCATACATATTGGGCATACAAATCAGAACCCTGCATCCACAGAACCCCGTCATCTCCAATAGGAACCTTCTTGGCAATACCGTGCTGCACCATGTCCTTAAGGACAACCAAATGGGGGTCGTCATACTGATGCTCTCTAATGCGCTCATACAAAGAAGATCGAGAAACCATGAAAGCAAGAACACGACTAGACTTCATAACATCTAACCTCACGAGCTAATTGTCCAAAGCCTGAACATCCAATGCTAGCAGCTTTTCACCAACTGGAATATATGCAAGGCTACCCATACTCTCAGCCTTTTTACTCAAGGCATCGACCACCACATTGGCCTTCTCGAGTTCATAAAAAATAGTAATAGCATAGTCTTTTAATAGCTCTAACCACCTTCGCTTCCTCAAATTTAGATCCTTCTACTTAAACAACTGTTGTAGACTCCGATGATCTGTAAATACCTCACAAGACACGCCAAAGAGATAATGCCTCCAAATTTTCAATGCATGAACAATGACTGCCAACTCTAGATCATGAACGAGGTAGTTCTTCTCATGGGACTTCCAACTGGCGCGAAGCATAAGCAATCACCCTACCCTCATGTATTAAGACACACCAATACCAATCCGAAAAGCATCACAATAAACTGTGTATGAACCCGATGCTGAAGGCAAAACGAGAATTGAGCTATGGTCAAGGCAGTCTTGAGCTTCTGAAAGCTCTCCTCACACTCATCGGACCGTGTGAATGGATCACCTTCTGAGTCAATCTAGTCAAAAGTACAACAATGGACGAGAAACCCTCCACGAAATGATGACAATATCCGGCCAAACAAAGAAAACTCCGAATCTCAGTAGCTGAAGAAAGTTTGGGAAAACTCTGAACTGCCTCAATCTTCTTCAAATCCACCTTGATCCCATCACTAGACACCACGTGCCCCAAGAACGCCATAAAATCATGCCAAAACTCACACTTGGAGAATTTAGCATAGAAGTTCTTCTCCCTGAAGGATTGGAGTACAATCCTCAGATGCTGCTCAAGCTCCTCCTAGATGCGGGAGTACACAAGTATATCATAAATGAATACTATGACAAAAGAGTCAAGATATGGCTGAAATATACTGTTCATCAGATGCATGAAGGTTGCTCAGGCGTTGGTCATCCCAAATGACATCACAAGAAACTCGTAGCAACCATAGCGGGTCCTGAGTGACGTCTTCAGAATATCAGAATCTCAAATCTTCAACTGGTGATACCCAGACCTCAAATCAATCTTAAAGAACACTCTAGCACCCTAAAAATGGTCAAATAATTTATCAATACACGGTAGTGGGTATTTGTTCTTAATTGTAACTTTGTTCAACTGCTTGTAATCAATGCACATCCGCATAGTACCATTCTTCTTATTCACAAATAGAATCAGTGCACCCCAAGGCCATACATTAGGCCTCATGAATCTCTTATCAAGTAGCTCGTGAAGCTGTTTTTTTGAATTCTTTCAACTCAGATGGTGCCATACGATACAGTGGAATAGAGATGGGCTGAGCTCCCGACACCAGATCAATACCAAAATCAATGTCCCTGTCGGTTGTCATGCCCGATATATCTGCATAAAACACATTTGGAAAGTCTCTTACTACCGGAACAGACTCAATGGTAGGAGTGTGAGCACCAACATCCCTCACAAAGGCCAAATATGCTAGACATCCCTTCCGAACCATCCGTTGGCCCTTTATATATGAAATTACTCTACTGGGAACATAGTCTAGAGAATCCCTCCAATCAACCCTAGCCAATCCCGGCATCGCCAATGTCATGGTCTTAGTGTAATAATCCAGAGAAGCGTGACATGGTGACAACCAATCTATGCCTAAAATCACGTTTAAATCACCCATGTTAAGCAGTAAAAGATCAACTCTCATCTCTAATCCCCTGATAATCACTATACACGACTGGTACACATGGTCCACAATAACAGAATCACCCATCGGCGAAGATACATGAATATGCATAACTAAAGAATTACGGGGAATGTCCAAATAACGCGCAAAATATGATGACACATATGAATAAGTGGATCGGGTTCAAATTATACTAAAGCACCCCTGTGGCATACTGAAACAATACATGTGATCACGATATCGGAGACGACTGCCTCTAGCTTGGCAAGAAATGCGTAGAAACATGCCTGACCACCACCTGATCGACCTCCCCTCTGGGAAGGCATCGAGCTGACTAGGCCCCACTTCGAGCTGGCCGTACGAGTGGTATAGCTGCTGGTGCTGGAACGATAGGTTGAGAACTTTGCTGTGGAACCATACTCAATAGTCTGGGGCAATCTCTCTAGAGATGACTCAAGTCTCCGCACTCATAGCAACCCCTCCTGAAATATTGCTAACCCTAATAGCCCAAAGAACTGCCTGTGGAAACGTGAGCAGATGGGTCACGGTAAGAACTATGTGCTAATAATGCACTGAATGATGACTGAGCTGGGCGGGCACTACAGGAATTGTGGCTAACCGAAGAGCCACGAGGAATATGGAGAGCTACCTAAACGTATATAGAAGAACGACCTCTACTGTAGTAGGACTATCCTCCAGATAAGGCACTACTGAAACCACCTGAACTACGAGGCCTCTAGGTCTTCCGCTCCTCATGCTCCTGCATACGAACCAATACTAAGCGTCTAGAAATATCAACCACCTCATCAAACCTCGTACCCGTCGCAACCTCCCCAGCCATAATGAAACTCTATCCATAGTTGAGTCCATAGATGAACCTTCTAATCTCTAAACCCTCGTTTATAACATTCTGCCCAACATTTGCGCTTCTTTGGGCTCGTCAGCCGCATCTGCGGCTCTGCTTTTGCAGCCAAAACCTCGAAAGGGCGGTTGCACTAGAACTGAAACATAGCAGATTTTTCATATGTCCACAACTCCATCAAAAATCAATTTCAACCCTCACTCGAGGTCCCCAGGACCACATCCAAACATACCTACACATCCTAAAATATTATACGAACTTAGTCAAAACTTCAAATCACATCAAACAATATAAAAAATACGAATCGCACCCTAATTCAAACCTATTTAAACTACTGGATTTGCAACTTCTAACACCAATGTCGAAACTTATCAAATCAATTCCGATTGACCTCAAATTTTGCAAACAAGTCATAAATGACGCAACAGACCTATTCTAACTTCTGAAACCAAAATCCATGTTCGGCGTCCACAAGGTCAACTCTCGGTCAAACTTCTCAACCTTTCCAAACCTACAACTTATCAGCTTTCGCCAATTAAAGCTAAAATGACCTATTGCCTCCAAATCAATATCCGAACATACTCCTAAGTCCAAAATCACCATACGAAGCTATCAAAACTATCAAAACTCCATTCCAGAGTCATTTACATATACGTCAATAACCGGTTAACTCTTTCAACTTAAGCTTCCAACCTTGGGACTAAGTGTCCCAATTCATTCCGAAACATCCCTAGAACCAAATCAACCACCCCCACAAGTCACATAACCATAATTGAATATAGAACAAGCAATAAATGGGAGAATGAGGCTACAGTACTCAAAACAACTGGCCGGGTCATTACCGTTTTGCTAAAGCGTGGATTGGAAAGCGTAAGTGAATATTAAAATGGTCTTCAACTCGGAACAAAAGCTACATATTTGCCATTTGATAATTAAGTAAACAGTACTATAAAATCACCACAATTACTAATTCAAAATATATAAAAAAGAATTCAAAAAATCATACTTAAAAAGTTTGACTTCCCAAATACTCCTACTTGTTTTCACATAAGATGAGACAACGGTGACAGTATAATACAAAGCGTTTCACTCCGCCATCTAGGACGAAATTAAGGTCCCGTCTGGCCATACATTTTGGCAACGTTTTTTTTTTAAATCTTTTTTGAAAACATTGTTTGTTCATAGATTAATGATCTATTTTTAAAAAAATTTTGAAATTATTTTTCAAGTTCTCAAAATCTAGTTTAGGGTAGATTTTGGGTGAAACTTGTTCTCCCACTCACAAAATTTCAAATTTTTTTCAAATAAAGTGCATGTATTTCAACTTCCAAAAATTATTTTTCAAAACTACTTCAAAAATTATTTTTTCAAGTTTCAACTAAATCTATGTCCAAATGCTAGCTAAGTAAATGCTCACCAACTCAGATAATAACCTCATTTCTACGGAGAGTACAATATCCCATTGTAAGCTTGTGGGTTATGAACAGGGGCGGCTCAAGTGTAAATGGGGTCTAAGGCGAAAGTTTAATATGGGGCCTAAATGTCACGATCCAAACCCACACTGGTCGTGATGGCGCCTCTCGTGAAGACAAGGCCAGCCAACTAACCCAATTC
>MU776351.1:130790-164683 GCA_026770625.1 Nicotiana glauca | reverse complement strand
ACCGATTCGGTCTATTATCAAGCTATTCCTTCTATAAAATTTCTCTTTTTATTCATCATCCACTTGATATTTCTCTCTTGCTGTAACGTCACAGTGCCTCAATCCAAGCCTACCACACGAGACTCGAACATAAGACCACACTGTCTAAAACCCATAGGCCACCAAAATACTCTCTTACTGCTTCCCAGAAATACCACGTTCCAGAATACTTTACTTGAATAACTTCCTGCGAACTAGAATTCGTTACCATTATTTCCCAGATACTGATACATGGAATCCCATAATTAGCATAAAATACCACAAGTCTTGATCTCTTCCTAATGGAAACACAGTCTCTAGCCACATACACTACCTTAGACACCTGATGATTACATGCAAAATCTTGATCACAATAAAACCATTCTCGAGAGTCATTCACCCTTATTCCAACTGCAAGTTACCTAACTTAACGAACAGAACCACTCGTGCCTTATTAGAACTTTGACACCGAAGGAATGACCTCATTCCAATTCAAACGAACATCTTCCTTTTCTATACACTGGGCATTTTTTATCAACAACAACTCAAGACATCCTAGTATTTCCTCCCATCTATGAAGCACCATATAACCTTTATCAAAAATTTTGCTTCACTCATGCCATCCTCGGCTCATTTTCTGCAACCAGAACTGATCCTCCAGCATACCTCAAAAGGAACCAACATAGCACACAACCATGCGATCAGCTAATCAACCACAACCTCCCCAACTTGGCTCCAGCCACCTATCAGGATACATTTAATAACCCATAATACTTTTACTCAATGATGCCACAATATTATAGTGAGATTAAACTCAAATCATTTACTAGTTTATGAAAATACAGATCCTTGGATACTAAAATCCTCTACAAACCTCGCATTCATCCCCACATCAGCGGAGTCCACTCTCTGAAGCGACCCAAATTTTCAAATTACAACACGTACCTTTCAATTACACATTATATCTTCTAATAATATAAATAAGAATCGTACCCCTTAAGAACACTCCACAGGAGATAACCCACCTGCTTCGCCTCAATTTAGTATTTCAGCATACCTTCCACCATCATATACTTTACACGGTCATTTAGCCTTCCTGAGTCTGAACTCATACCGCCACATGTAATGTACTTTACTTTCCATCTAAGAGACATGAAAATATTCTTCACGTGCCCTTAACTCGGGGCTACACAACAGATCACAATAGGAAACGAACCACTTAACAGCTCATCTATCATTCATCAGACTCCTTCGTCACTACCAAGTCACATAGATACATCTTGCAGTGCTAACATACTCATCACATGGATATCCAACTGCCATTCCGGCTAATAGGGACAATATCGAAGATATAAGTTCAGAACACTTACTCATACAATTAGCACCTCGGTGCTCAAGACATAGGCAAGATCCGGCCTTAAGTCCTCGAGACTGGCCCAACATCGAACTCACAAAATCATATCTCGCCCATCGATCGGGGAATAACAAGACATCAGGGCACTTATAATATCAAGCGCTCATGTGCGCATACCGACGTATGGAAGGAATTTCAAAAGTTATATCTCAAGCTGAATCAAGTACGCACGATAAGAATTCCAAGAAAGTGAAGTTTTCCTAAAGGTTCTGCAGCCTCTCGAGGATAAATACAGACGTCTCCATACCGATCCGCGAGACTTTACTAACCGGCTCATGACTCATGAGGCCTAGTAACCTAGGCTCTGATACCAACTTGTCACGACCCCAATCCCGGTCGTGATGGCACCCAACACAAGGGCTAGGCAAGCCCGACCATTTACACTCTCAACCCGAGCATGAAGCTCAAAACCAGTTATTTGAATATCATTAATAACAATGAAACTAAAAGATTATGCTGAATATCACTATAATACATAATATACTCCCAAAGACCTAGGGGTCATGAGTCTAGAGCCTCTAATAATACTGTGCAATAAGACTCCAATAATACATAGTCTCAAAACTGCGGAAAGATAACAAAAGTGATCGGGGAGGAATCGCGTCTGGCGGACATCAGGCAGCTACCTCGACAACTCCGGACAAACTCTAAAATCAGCAAAAGCTCAGCTAAACTCCCGGGATACCTGGATCTGCACAGATAGTGTAGGGAGTAAAGTGAGTACTTCCAACTCAGTGGTAATAGATATATATAATGACTGAAAGTAAGAAATCCCGAAAATACCACAATGCAAAGATATAACCAATACTCCTACACATTTAACAGTGTAATAACAATAATTAATGACAGATAACACAGGCAGGTATAGATGTATGAATGCAACGCAATGCACATGACCGCTGCAGCGTACAGCCCGATCCATTTAGGTACTCGCGCTCACTGTGGGGGTTCAGACTCCGGAGGGGATCCTACAGCCCAAGCGCAATGACATAGTAGCATTCGCTGTGGCGTGCAGCCCGGTCCACAATCAGTCCAGTTATATATGCATGCAAGACACACGGGCACAATCAAGTTTACCATTTACAGTTCCATTTAACAGGTGTTATAGTTTAAGTGATTAAAACCTTAGAAGATTGCTAATCATTTCTAGGCAGTATTTAACTCAGGACTGATATCATGGAAACATGCTCAATTTCATGGCCCCAGTGATAATAATACCTAAGGGATCCGGATAGTTGGCACGCAGCCCAATTATGTTCATAACAATCAAAGTAGGATGTTTACCAGCAAATTTCTAGTCAATAGCATAGTATAGACATCACTCGGATGGACTAAGCCATAGTCCCGTCCACAAACGACCCCGCACTCACCGTAGAGTACGTGTCTCGCCTCAATACAGCGTCATAGTGTGAGATACCGGGGTTTCAAACCCTTAGGTCATCATCTACATCTATTACTCACCTCAAGCCGGCCACAAGACTAGTCCGATAAGCCTTTTCCTCTAGAATCCGCCTCCTCGCGCGTCGAATCTGGTCAAAACCACAACGAATACATTACAATAGGCTAATGGAATATAACCCAATTGAAAGAACTCGAAAAATGGCCAAAAATATGAAGTTGGCAAAACCCGAGCCCCGGTCCCACTTCTCAAAAAATTCCGAAATTTATATCACTGGATTCCTCGTCTCGCCACGAGTCCGTACATATAAATTTTATCAAAATCGGAGTTCAAATGCTCCTTCAAAATCCAATTTCTCATTAAGAAAACACAACCCCTAGTTCTTCCCTTTTTACTCAAATTCCATGAATTTAGGTGTTGAAATCAGAGTTAGATGACGTTTCTAGGCCATAGGACTTACCTCCAATCAATACCCGTCGAAAATCCTCTTCAAATCTACCAAAAAGCTCTTGAGGCGGAGTAAAAATGGTGGAAAAGTGATATGAGTCGCGGATGAAATAACACTTAAAACCATTCTGTCCACAACAAATTTTGCTTCTGCTGTCCCGCTTCCACTTATGCGGCCAAAAATCCGCTTATGCGGTTCTTACTTAAAAATCCAATGTCTGATTTTGCGATTTATAGTCCGCTTCTACGGATTCGCATTTGCGAAAATGTTCCGCTTTTGCGGAACCACTCCACCAGGCCAAGAACCGCTTCTGCGATCCTCCACTCACTCCTACGGAACTGCTTTTGCGGTCCATTTTCCGCAGAAGCGGAAATACCAGCTGACAGAAAAGCTGAACCTGCAACACACCCCGAAACTCTCGTTTAACCACCCGAAATCACACCGAGGCCCCTGGGACCTCAACCAAAAGCACCAAAATAACCCATAACATCATTCAAACTTGTTCCAATCATCAAAATACATCAAACAACGCTAACCATCAATTCACATCGGATTCAAGCCTAAGTTTCTTCAAAACTTTCGAAATGTGCATTCGATCAAAAACCCGACCAAACAATGTCCGAATGACCTAAAAATTTGCAGACATATCCAAAATCATCTAACGGAGCTACTGCAACTCTCGGAATTCCATTCCGACCCTCGGATCAAAATCTCACCTATCCTCCGGAATTCGCCAAAATTCCAACTTCGCCAATTCAAGCCTAGTACTACACCGAAACTCCAAATTAAATTCCGATTTCACTCCTAAGTCACAAATCATCCCCCGAAGCTAACCAAATCACCGGAATTTACATCCGAGCCTTCTAACTATATAGTCAACTTCTGGTTGACTTTTCCAAAACAAGCTTCCTTTTAAGAGGCTAAGCGCCTCATTTCCAACTAAAACCAATTCAATTCTATCCGATTCATTCAAATACTGATATTGAAATATAGAGCAACATAATATGGGAGAAACGGGACGATAACTCACGTGACAACGGGGCGGGTCATCACAAGAAGTTATCGTGTTCTTCTCAAACTGAAAAGAAGACCAAAAAAGATAAAAGGAAAGAAGGAAAAACATTGAGGAGTCAATAGTAATAAGTGTTAGACTACTGAAAATTAAACATAATATTAGAGCCTCTATCATGAAATATTGACAATGGCTTTTTAAACATTGTATGAAAATACTAGCAACATTTTTTCCTTTTAATTAAATTTGCAGCTTACAATCCAGATACTTTTTTAAAATTATTTTTATCACATCCAAATTTGAAAGGATCTTAGTTAAATTGAAAAATGTTCTAGAACATTAAATTACCATTTTGTTTATAAAATTTCACATGTTCATGGTTCACAGAACGTGTCTAAATCAAAATATTGTGTTCTCTTTCTACCCATTCTCATATGTGTCTGTATATCACAAAAATTGTCTGAATAGTATGTTATATTCTTGGTTATTTCTATCCATTTTCATATATGTCAATATAACTCTTGTAGAGATGCTTAATTCAATAAGTTAATTTTAGTTATAGGCATCTGACATCTCTTTTATGCTCATGCAATCATAATAGTCCTGTAGCGATCCGACTTATCGTTTTTTTTGCATTTTCATCCCGTTCAGCTATTTGAAGTCTTGAGTAGCACCGTTTTGTGTATTATGACTTGCGAGAGTGGTCAAGTTTTATTTTCAGGTGACTCAAATATTAATTGAAAGAACAATCCATGTTTTGGAAGCATAAGTTGAGTAAATGGATCGGATGGTAAAATATTTGTAAATGACCCCGAAACAAATTTTTTATTATTCCAATAGCTCCGTATGGCGAGGTCAATCGGACTTGATTTGAAAGGTTTTGACATTGAATATAGAACTTGGAAGTTCTCAGGTTCATTAAGCTTGAATTGGGGTATGATTTACGGTTTTAGCGTTGTTTGATATAATTTGAGGCATCAACTAAGTTTGTGTCATATTGTGGGACTTGTTAGTATACTTGGTTGGGGGTCACATGAGGCTCGAATAAGTTTTGAAAGATTTTGGTATTTTGAGCATAAGTATGTAATGATCCAAATGTCTATTTTTAATTCTATAGATCGAAATTTGATTTCGATACTTCCGGGCTCTAGTAATGAATTGTAGGAGTGATATAAAAATTTTGGTCTAATTTCATCAAGTTGTGATTGAGTTTTTAATCCGAAATATGAGTTAATTTTTTAACGAGCCAAATTAGTATCATATTGAGCAAATTAGCTCCAAATTGAGTTTCGATTAGAGGACTAGGTTCTTATTATTATTTGTGACTCATAGGAACAAGAATAGTCGAATTCAGAGTTCGTATGATGGAATTAGAGCATTTTTAGTGGAATTAAAAATTGTTGGTGCAACAGAATATGGTGCGCACCTTTAGCGACCAGATTTGACCCCTTTAGCGACGGGAATTGGGCCTTTAGCGACCAGAAACGGGTTTTTAATACTGTTGTGTTTTTTGCTCATTTTGAAATTTTTGGGCGAAAGAACACGGCTTAGGGCGATTGTTGAGCAGGAAATCATGAAAAATCTTAAGGTAAGTCAGTTGAATTATTATCGAATAATCAAGCTAGATTACATGTTTTTGAGGTGTAAATTGGGAATTTGGATCTAGGATTTGAAAATAAGATTTGAGGATTTGGAGGCCGAATTGTTATCAAAATTTAGTAATTTTTGTATGGTTGGACTCGTGGTTGAATGCATTATCGGATTTTGTGAGTTTCTACGAATTCCGAGATGTGGGCCCCACAAGTGATTTTTGAGTTAAATTTTAGATTTTTTTAAAAACTGTTACTTTCATATGGAATTATTTCCTATAATGTGTGTTGACTTAATCAAATTAATTATTGCTAGATTCGAGGCGTGAAGAGGCAGATTTACGAGGCAAGGGCATAGAGGAGTCTCGGTTTGAGATAAGTAATACTTTTAAACTTAGTGTTGAGGGTATAAAATCCCAAATTATGTGATAATATGATTGGTGTTGAGCATGACAGGCGTGTGGGTGTGCACCCTATGAATTGAGACCCCGTTGTCTTCAGAGCACCATATGATTGCCTTACTTTGTTGATATTTGTGATCTTACCATGTGATAAAGTAACTTGAGCTGTACATCATGCTAGATATCCTGTTTAGGATTTTATGCTGATACTGTTGTGACCTATAGTGGTCGTTTCTTGTTGTCACCTCGCTGATTTTTATTGATATTTTGTACTCTGTTATATTCATGCATTCATATCATATCTCAGTCTCAGTGGTTGTTTATTGATATATCATATCATTGTGTCGGGATAATTCATGACATTGTGAGCCCGTGAGTGAGATCGGAGAGACTGATGACTCAATGAGGCCGAGGACCTGAGTGAGAGTGCTATTATGTATATATATTAGATTGGGTTGCACGGCTCAATGAGCCTTCGAATTGATAATCTATATTGGATCGGGTTGCATGCCGCAACGAGCCTTAGGGCTGTATATATTATGAGATTGTGCTGCACGCCGCAACGCTATAGCGCTTGGGCTGAAGGTGCCCCTCCAGGAGTCTGCACAACCCAAGTGAGCGCAGGTATATGATAGCACGTGAGTTGTCCGTGTAGTACGTGAGTTATCCATGCAGATTTTAGTGCTTGGCCTGAAGGAGCCCCTCTGGAGTCTACACACACCCTAGTGAGCATAGTCGACTATAAGCACATGGATCGGGTTGCAGCCGCAATAATCTATATATATATATATATATATATATGGATCGGGTTGCACGCTGCAACGAGCCTTAGGGCTATATATATGTGGGGATCGGGTTATACGCTGCAATGAGTATTACACAGTGCTGAATGGTTGATCATTTATATATATATATATATATATATATATATATATATATATATATATATATATATATATATGATGGATCTTCAATGGGTCGTATGGTCCTTATACAATAGAGAGTAGTTGATTAGATGAGTGAAAATGTGATATAGAGAGATTGAGTATTTTGAGAGTGTGAGTGCATGATTCATCTCAGAGATACATGACATTGGCATGCATATATGACATACATGCATCGAGTCACATTTTTCTCATGTTGTATGGTATCACGTCATTCATGATATTTTTACACACATTGATATGTGGTCGTAGAGATGTATCTCACACTTACTATTTGGAAAAAAAATAAAACATCTTATTTATTATCGAAAGGATTTTTGAAAAAGGAAATACAATTTATAAAACTATCTCATACTTCACGATGTTCTTGGTAAATAAATTCAGTTTTCAGTGATATTCTTGAAAGGCGGAACTATTTTGGGAAAATTATGAAAAAACGGAACACTTTATCTCTTAGTTACTTCCTTATTATATGATATACATTGTTATGAACTATTATTGGATATTGGTGTTGGACCCGACCTTTATTACAGCTCATCACTGCTTTCAACCTAAGTTTAGTTTGTTACTTATTGAGTACATGGGGTTGGTTATACTCATAATACACTTCCTACACATTGTGTGCAGATTTCGGTTGTCGACGTTATTATGCTCGATGAGAGATGACTTAGAAGATGTACCGGCGTCACTTTTGTAGCTGCCTCTTATTCATGGTAGCCGTAGAATTTTAAATTCTGTTTATGTATTTGTCAAACACATGATGTACTTTCTTCATATCGGCTTTGTAAACTCTATACTTAAAAGATCATGATTTGAACTACTAGTGATTGGGAGGTGTGTATGAGATAATTTATTTTTCCTCAGTATGTTATATTTGTATTGGAATTGATGAGTTGGCTTACCTAGCAAGATGGGTTAGGTGCCATAACTACTAGTTGGATTTTGGATCGTGACAAGTCCTTTAATTAATGTTTGCTAATTGGACGTTAATTTAGGAACCTATTGTATGCTTATGCTATTCTAATTTCACTTGATGTTTCTATAAACAATAGTTCATATCTATCTTGGCGCAAATCCTAACATGTAGTGATGGCGTCTATTGAAGGTACTAGGCATACCCACATTTTCAAAATACTTCCAATATTTAACAGAAAAATGAATTAAGATATTTTCAAATACCAAAGTTTTTCATAGACATGGGTAAAACCCAAAATACAAGTGTATAAAAATAACCCCCAATACCGGGGTGTCTGTAACAACCCGACTGATGGTTTTGGTATCTAGCGCGTCGTTCAGTAGTTTGAGGCCATAAGCAGTTTCACTTCATGTATTATGACTCATACGCGTGGTCGGAATTGAAATCTGAGAAGTTTGGAGTTGATTTGGAGAGAAAAATTTTAATACGAAAGCTTTAAGTTGGAAGAATCGATTAAGGATAAAATTTTGAGTAAACAACCTCTGAATCGGGAAAGTTTTAGCAGGTTTGTATGATGATTTTGGACTTGGGCGTAAATTCGGATCGTATTTTGGATGACCTGGGAGCATTAAGACTCCTATTGTGGAAGTTATCCTATTTAGAAGAATTACATAAGTTTGGGAGGAGGTGCATTTTAGTGTTATCAATGTTCGTTCTGGATTTCGAGTCTGGGAATGGCTCCGTATGGTGATTCTGGTACTGGGAGCGCGATCGAAGTGGATTCAGAGGTTCGTAGGTCATTTTGGAGTCATTTGGCTAAAGTTAGAAATTTTAAAGTTTTTGAGAATTTTGACCGGAATCGTACCTTTTGTTATGGGGGTCAAATTAAGATTCCAGAAGTTAGAGTAGGTCCGTAAAGTCAAATAGGACTTGTGTGCAAAATTTGAGGTCTATCGGATGTGATTTGGTAGGTTTCACCATTGAAAGTAAAAGTTAGAAGTTCTAAAGTTCATCGAGATGGAATTGAAGTCTGATTCATGATTTTAGTGCTGTTTGGTGTGATTTGAAGCCTCTACCAGGTCCGTGTTATGTTGTGGGACTAGTTTGTACGATTGGATGATGTTCCGGGGGCCTCAGGTGGATTCCGGATTGTTAGCGGATCACACTTGGAGTTAGAAGAAGACTTTAGGCTGCTGGCATCTTGTGTAATCGCACATGCGAGCATTTGGCCACAAGTGCGAGCCGCAAAAGTGGCCTAGAAGTCGTAGAAGCGGAGCTGCGCCGCCCAATAAAGGACCATATATGTAGAGATTGGTCGCATCTACTTAAGTGCAGAGGCTGAAAATGCCTCGCAAAATCGGAAGAGGAAGCAGAAGAGGTGTTTTCGCACCTACGGAGCCGCAGAAGCGGCTACTGGACCATAGGTGCGGAGGTCGCTGGGCTGAATGCATTAAATAGCAAGGTTTGGCCATTTTTACTCATTTTCTCAATTCTTGGATGATCTTTGGAGCTTCTTGAGAGGGGCTTCCTTCTAGCAATTTGGAGATAAGTTAATCCCACCTAGTTTAAGTTAAATACATGATTATATATGGATTTTAATATGAAATTTGTAGAACTTGTGGGATTTGGAAGAAAACCTAGAAATTCATATTTTGGATTTTGACCATGAATTTGGGGATGGAACTAGGAATAAATTATATATTTGAGTTTTTGAGGTTACGGATAAAGTTTATCTTCGAAAAAATTCGGAATCCGAGCACGTGGGCCTTAGGGATATTTTGTCAACTTTTTGAGCGGAGTTGGAAATTTATATAAATTGAATTGTTATGAGTATTAGGGTATGTTTTCACTGGTTTGCCCATTCATTGGCTAGTTTTGGAGCATTGGGGCATTGATTTGAGTTGTCGAAAGGGATTGGGAGCCAGTTATGAAACTTCAAAGCGAGGTAAGTCTCCTTTATATCTCGATGTCGTAGTGGTTATAACCCGTGCAATAATGTTGTTAGATGTCGATAGGTAATTTCCATAGGTGGGTTATCTCCTATGAACATGTCAGTGGTCGCGTGGTTAGCGAAGCTTTTGCGAAGGATTTTATTGGTTATCCATTAAGAGGTCGAATATGTGAATGTTGCTAGAGATTTAGAGTGTTCATGAAATGCTAACGAAAGGATTTCAAGGAATTTGGCGAGTTGATGGTGCAAGATAAGTTCAACGAGGAAGAAAGAATCTTGGGAGGTTCCACAGTTATATAATGTGGCTTCAAACAATCTGGGAGAGTTCCGCTGCATACGATTGGATTGCATGGTCGTCTATGCTTTGTGTAGATGTGAGTTACAAGGAAATTGATTCAGCCGGGTGCTTCGTCGATAGGGTGTTCATGTGCTAGAAGAGACTTGGAGTTGATTATATTTGGGACCAAGTCAGAGTGGTTGAATCTCAATAACGGTCCTTGTGGATTCAAAGGTTAAAGTGTGGTGCCTAAGGATTTCAAGTCCCTAAGTATGGTTATAAACCAACTTTTGCAGCGGATTATGAAAAGAGGCTTGAAACGTTCTATGATATCTTCGGCTTGCAGTGTAACAATTGGGAGAATGAGAGAAAATGACTTCAGACTTGTAGAGCGATTGTCAGAATGGGTGTGCCAGTTGGGAATGCAAATATGCGCACAAGAAGTGCATGAGACAAGTTGTGGGACATGACACATCATGGTCTTATGATACAAGGCCACTCGGGATTAGTGCGGGTTGAGCTCGTTATGTGTTGGATTGAGTTATTATTAATTCTAAGACAATTAAGGATGAATTAGAAAAAGTTGGATTGGTTAGCCATGGTTAAATCAACATATTGGTGGAAGTGATAAGTTCCGTCAACGTGGTTAAGTTATGCATGTGATTTGTGACGGTACGTGCGAGGCTAGACGGTCGTCGTAATTGATTTTATTCAGAAGTATTCCATTATTATGGCCTATTTTATGTAGGCGGATTCCAGAAGGATTATGGTGGTCTAGGCCGCTACTCTAGGAATTGCATGATCTATAGTTATAAGGATTTACTCGCGTGTTGCTATGGTTCTCCTGAAATGAGTTAAGTGAAAAGTTTCTATATGATGAAGTATTAAACTATTAGTGGTTCATAAGTTATGATGAAAATCTTGTACTATCACATATTGGCATGTTATGTATAGTGAGTGGTATGAAATTTGAAAGTGAGAATCAACTTTGCGGTTCGGTGTTAATAAGGATGTCACGAGATCAGATGAGCAGGAAAGGAGCATTGATGTTTAAAGTTGGTATTGTCTTCAGCGTCACCTGAGATCAGTGCCTTGTAGAAGGGGCTTCGTGTATTGATTTACGGATTCTTGATTTGCTTTATAGCATTGTATGGTCGGTTGTGAGGATGTGCAGATTTGTTACCTATTGCAGAAAGTCGTGGGAGCGTATCCCATAGGAAGATTGTATAAGTGTGACATGTAGTCACTTGATTCATTAAAGATTTAAACCAAGTGTGAATATTTTTTATACAACAAAATAGGAGGATCTAATTCCTCGTCATTAAGGCATTTCATGAGATCATCATGATACCTCGAGGCTGCGAGGCTGTGGTTGAGTTCCCTCCCTTATGGCTCATTGACGCCCGAGCTAACGATAATGTTGACCGCGATCACGATGTGAATGGGGATTTCCCAAGGCACGCAGCTAGTACTAGAAGAGCTTGGTGCCATCTAGTTGTCCCATGCCCTTATCTTTGTAACTAATGCTTTTTGTACTATGTTGGGATTCCCCTCCTATATAAATGGGGTCTTTGACACTTTGTAAAGGTCTTTTCCTCCAACTACTTCACACGAAATATATAAGAACTCTCTCTCTTTTCTCTCAAACATACTCTCTCGATATTGTTACTCTTATTTATTATTTTCATACTTGTTCTTCATTTATTTATTACAATTGGCCATAAAAAGCCTCCCTTAATTATTGTGTAACTGTAAGCCCTACACCGATTTCCCGTGGTAGCTTGAGCCCAAGCCCTGGAATTGACCTCGAGGCCCCAAATCGACAAGTTCGAGGTCCCGAAAATGACAACCTTGAAAACCATGGAGAAAACGGTGTGGCTGTTACAGTTGTTGGTGTGCCACCACAGAACCCCAAAAATGCACCAGGACCGATTCCAGCGGACGCAGGTTCGCGCGACGCACAACAAGCCGATGAAAGCTCACGATCTGACAAAAGCGTACGCAAAGAAGAACCAAAAGGACAATAGCCTCCATGTTATTTTTGAAATGTTGCAGGCACAATAGATGGCTATCTCTCAGCTGCTAAGCCACCCAAAAACTCCTAGCACAGTATCACCAGGAACAGCTCTCACTGCCGAACAGGTACTGGAGGGATCGAGCAATAATGGGTCGGTAGCCGACCCTGCCATCGTAAAAATTCTTGAGGACCTCACCAAAAGGATTGAATCGGGCAAGAAAATGGTAACAGCCACCGATAAGAAGGTCAAGACCTACAACTCCAGGGTCGACCAAATCCAGGTGCACCTTTGGTCCTGAAAGTTGTGGATTTGAAAAAGTTCGTGCAAAGGTCGTTCCGAGCGGAAGCGGCTCCAAAACCTATTCCAAAGAAAATCAGAATATCAGAACACCTAAAGAACAACGGGACATCAGACCCCAACGAGCACATTACTGCCTACACGTGTGCAGTAAAGGGCAACGACATAAAACACGATGATATCGAGTCCGTCTTACTAAAGAAGTTCAGGGAAACACTCTCGAAAGGGCCATCATGTGGTATCACAACCTAGCTCGCAAGTGCATAGACTCATTTTCCGTGATGGCAGACTCCTTCATAAAAGCACATGCCGGTGTCATCAAAGTATCAACGAAGAAATCTGACGTGTTCAAGATCAAGTAGAGGGAGAATGAAATGCTACAAGAGTTCGTATCTCGCTTTCAAATTGAACGAATGGAACAACCACCGTTCTCCAACGACTGGGCAGTGCAGACTTTCACTCATGGCCTGAATGACCAGAGCTCAGCGGCTTCAAGGCATATGAAAGAGAATATGGTCGAGTATCCCACTGTGACCTGGCCGGACGTGCACAATCGATATCAGTCAAAAATAAGAATCGAGGATGACCAGTGTCACGACCGAATTTTCCACCCTCGGGAGTCGTGATGGCACCTACTCGTAGAAGCTAGGCAAGCCAAATTTACATACTGATCGATTAAACATATGTTCCTTTTTAATAATTAGCAACATTAAAATAAAAGCAACGAGATTAAAATCATAAGCGGAAGTTTCAATTTTTAAATAGCTGAATAAAATACGGAATCCCAACATGTATCTCTACCTAAGAACTGGAGTCACATACTCACGGACATCTAAGAAGTACTAAATACAAAGTCTGAAAGAAACATAAATCTTTTTATCTCGAATACAATGAGATGACAGTCAAAAGTAAGGATAGATGAGACGCCGGGCCTGCGGACGCCTGCAAGGCTACCTCGGTGTCTCGATGGACTGAAGGCCTGCACCCGTGCTAGTACTGCTGCTGCTGCTCGTAACCTAGACCTGTGCAAATAGCACAGAGTGTAACATCAGCACAACCGACCCCATGTGCTGGTAAGTGTCTAGCCTAACCCCGACGAAGTAGTGATGAGGCTAGACTGGACCAACACATAAAACCTGTGCAAATATATATATATATATATATATACAGCGGAATCGAAAGTACTAGGCAAGTGAACGATATGGGAGGGGGAGCATGCTGTGGGGAGATAGCATTATTAATAGTAAATCCGAAATAACAATCTAAGGACAACATGTAATTTACAGCGGACAAGAATCAAACAAATAGAAACCCGGCAAGGGTACAACATCAATAACCAACAACATCCCGGCAAGGGAATAAATTGTTAACTCTTCTCTTTCTTTCGTTTTCATCTCATAATTCACATTATCACTCAAGCTAAGCTCTAAGGAGTTACTTATCTCATATACCTTCACAATTCATATTTCTGAATCGAGCCAATGCTCCACAAAGTTCCAAGATCACAACTTCTATCACAAAGCCTTTACCACATATAGAAATCACCAATTAGACATGGAAGGAATAACAACAACCAACTATTCGCAATTAAGGACTCATGACCATACTAGACACCAACGTATAACTACTCCTCACCATGCCTGTACATCTTACTCGATCAATTAGCAAATAGCAAATGAGACTCAGCTCCTATTCCCTCAAGCTAGGGTTAAACCAAACACTTACCTCAACTTCCACGGCAAAATCAATCCACAATGACCGCTTTCCCTTTCGAATTCGGCTCCAACTCAATCAAATCTATACAATAAGGACTTTATAATATCAATATAGGCTAAACAAATCAAACCCAATGCCTACATATAGATTTCCAAGCTTTCTTTCAAAAAATTCCAAAATCGCCCCCGGGCTTGGTTGGCCAAAACACGAGGTTCGAACCAAAATTAAATCTCTCATTCACCCACGAGCTCGACTATATAATTTGTTTTTAAATTCGACCCCAAAACGAGGCCTAAATCAAGAAAAATTGAAAAGCCCTAACTCTACCTATTTTTCCCAATTTCAACCCTAGATTACATGATCTGAGCTTAGGAATTTGATAAATGATGATGGAAAATGAAGAAGACAAGTTAAACAATACTTACCCAAGAAGCTTTGGTGAAGAAATGCTCTAACAATCACCTAGAAGCTTTGGAGAAGAAAGGGTTCGTGTATTTTTTGAATAAAACCCGTCACTGTTTTGTGTTTATGATTTAAAAATCACTGGGTGAAAATACTCTATGCGTTCGCGACATGAAGGTCGTGTTCACGATGAGTAGGGCCAGACAAGCATTGCGTTCGTAGGAGGAGGGGTGCAAACATGAAGAAGGAAATACTTGGGTCCAAGGTGTTTGGCCTAAACGACAGCATTGGCCGGTATGCGAACGCGATGGGAAGGGGTTGGAGACCTGCGCGAACGCGGTCCAGCCATCGCGAACGCGAAGAAGGAAGAAGTCTGGTCCCTCAGAACTCGATAACTCTACGCGATCGCGATGAAGGGATGCAAACCCGAAGGAGGGAGGAATATGAAGCTTCGCGAAAGCGAAGGAGACATCGCGAGCGCGATGAAGGAATTTACTGTGCACATATTGCAGATTTTTCTGCAATTTCACTAAGTTCAAAACCACCCCGAACACCTCCGAAAATACTCCCGAGCCCTCGAGGCTCCTAACCAATCACACACTAACTCAACCACACCCTACGAACTTAACCGTGTGATCAAATCGCCAAAATAACATCAGAAACGAGGAATTAAACCTCAAAATCACTAATTTTTCTTCAAACACCATAAACTTCCAATTTTAGATATTCAAGTCCGACACACGTCAAATGACGTCCGATTTTGACCAAATTTCACACAAACCTCTTAAAACACATATAAGACTTGTACCGAGCACCAGAACCAAAATACGGGCCCGATACCAACACATTCTAATAAATTTTCATTTCAAATTTCCTTAATAATTTCAAAAAAACAATTTCACAGAAAAATTCATTTATCGGACTATGGACATCAAAATTCGATTCCGGGCATATGCCCAAGTCCCATATTTTTCTACGGACCCTTCAGGACCGTCAAATCACGGGTCTGGGTCCGTTTACCTAAAATATTGACCGGAGTCAAATTTATTCATATTAATATCAAGTTTTAGCATTTTCACAGGATTTCACATGCAGGCTTTCCGGCTACTTGCCCAAACTACGCACGCAAATTGAGGCAATTAAAAATGAGGTTTTCAAGGCCTCGGGAGCACGGAAAGAGAGAGAAAATAGGTGATGACCCTTTGGGTCGTCACATTCTCCACCTCTAAAACAACCGTTCGTCCTCGAGCAGACAAAAGAAAGATGTACATAAGTCGGGAAATAGATATGGATAACGTTTCAGCATATCAGACTCGGACTCCCGGGTCGATGCCTTACGGTGTTGACCTCTCCACTGAACACGAACATAGGGAAAACTCTTGGATCTCAACTGACGAACCTGCCGGTCTAGAATAGCTACCGGCTCCTCCTCATAAGATAATTCCTTGTCCAACTAGACAGTGCTGAAATCTAACACGTGGGCTGGATCGCCGTGATACCTCCGAAGCATGGATACATGAAAAACTGGGTGCACGGCTGATAAGCAAGGTGGCAATGCAAGTCTGTAAGCCACCTCTCCTACTCGATCAAGGATCTCAAATGGCCCAATAAACCTAGGGCTAAGGTTGCCCTTCTTTCAAAATCTCATCACGCCCTTTATAGGCGACACTCGGAGCAAGACCCGCTCAGCAAGCATGAAAACTATGTCCTGAACCTTACGATCTGCATAACTCTTTTGCCAAGACAGAGCAGAACGAAGCCTGTCCTGAATGATCTTGACCTTGTCCAAGGCCTCCTGAACTAAATACGTACCTATCAACCGAGCCTCTCCCGGGTCAAACCACCCAATCGGAGACCGACACCGCCTACCATATAAAGCCTCATAAGGAGCCATCTGGGTACTTGACTGGTAGCTGTTGTTGTAGGAAAACTTCGCTAAAGGCAAGAACTGGTCCCACGAACCTCCAAAGTAAATAACGCAAGCCCGGAGCATATCCTCCAAAATCTAAATACTCCACTCGGACTGACCGTCCGTCTGAGGATGAAACATTGTGCTCAACTCAACCCGTGTGCCCAACTCTCGCTGAACTGCACCCCAAAAGCGTAAGGTAAACTGCGTGCCCCAATCCGAAATGCTAGATACCGGTACATCATGAAGGCGAACAATCTCCCGGATATAAATCTCAGCTAATCTCTCGGATGAATAGGAGGTTGCCACATATATGAAATGTGCTGAGTTGGTCAGCCTATCCATAATGACCCAAACTTCATCGAACTTCTTCCGAGTCAACAGAAGTCCGATAACGAAGTCCATAGTGATCCTCTCCCACTTCCACTCGGGAAGCTCAATCCTCTAAAATAAACCACCAGGCCTCTGATGCTCAAACTTAACCTGCTGACAGTTCAAATAATGAGCCACATGTGCAACAATATCCTTCTTCATCCTACGCCACCAATAACACTGCCACAAGTCCTGATACACCTTTGCAGCGCTCGGATGAATAAAGTATTGAGAATTATGGGCCTCCTCTAAAATCAACTCTCGAAGTCCATCGACCTTGGGTACCCAAACTCGCCCTTGCAATCTCAAAACTCCATTTGCATCTAAGGTAACCTGCTGGGCACCTCCACGCTGCACCGTGTCCCTGAGGACACACAAATGGTGATCATCAAACTACCGATCACGGATACGCTCCAATAATGAAGAATGAGCGACCGTGCAAGCCAACACACGACTGGGCTTAGAAACATCCAATCTCACGAACTGATTGGCTAGGGTCTGAACATCCAAAGCAAGCAGCCTCTGACTGACTGGAATATAAGCTAGACTGCCCATACTAGCTGACTTCCTACTCAAAGCATCGGCCACCACATTTGCCTTCCCCCGATGGTATAAAATGGTGACATCATAATCTTTCAACAACTCCAACCACCACCTCTGCCTCAAATTCAAATCCTTTTGCTTGAACAAGTACTGAAGACTCTTGTGGTGAGTGAACACCTCATATGCCGCACCATACAAATAGTGCCTCCAAATCTTCAAGGTGTGAACAATAGCTGCCAACTCTAAATATGCACTGGATAGTTCTTCTAATGGATGTTTGACTTCCTCGAAGCATAGGCAATAACCTTGCCATCCTACATCAACACTGCACCAAGCCCAATACGGGAAGCATCACAATAGACTATATAAGGCCTTGATCCTGTGGGCAAAACCAACGCCGGTGCCGTAGTTAAAGATATCTTGAGCTCTTAAAGATCGCCTCACACTCGTCCGACCATCCGAACTGGGCACCCTTCTGGGTCAACCTGGTCATCGGGGCTGCAATATATGAAAAATCCTCCACAAATCGACGGTAGTAGCCTGCCAACCCATGAAACTCCGAATCTCCGTAGCTGATGCTGGTCTAGGCCAGCTCTTGACTGCCTCAATCTTCTTTGGGTCCACCTGAATACCCTGTGTTGATACAACGTGACCTAGAAATGCTACTGAACTCAGCCAGAACTTACACTTGGAGAACTTGGCATATAACTGACTATCCCTCAGAGTTTGAAAAACCACTCTAAGGTGCTGCTCGTGCACCTCCTGGCTACGGGAGTACACCAAAATATCATCAATAAAGACTATCACGAATATGTCCAAATATGGTCTGAACACTCGGTTCATCAACTCCATGAATGTTGATGGGGCATTGGTCAACCTAAATGACATGACCAAGAACTCACAATGCCCATACCGAGTATGGAAAGCTGTCTTAGGGACATCGGATGCCCTAATCCT
The DNA here is from genome assembly GCA_026770625.1 of Nicotiana glauca. Classification (NCBI taxonomy): domain Eukaryota; kingdom Viridiplantae; phylum Streptophyta; class Magnoliopsida; order Solanales; family Solanaceae; genus Nicotiana; species Nicotiana glauca. The sequence goes on along the minus strand of MU776351.1, from coordinate 146,100 downwards.
CAACCGATGGTAGCCAGATCTCAAGTCAATCTTGGAAAATACCTTGGCTCCCTGAATCTGGTCGAACAAATCATCGATCCTCGGCAGTGGATACTTATTCTTAATCGTTACCTTTTTCAACTGTCAGTAACCTATGCACATCCTTATCGATCCGTCCTTCTTCTTGACAAATAACACTGGCGTGCCCCAAGGCAAAACACTAGGTCTGATAAAACCCTTCTCTAGCAAATCCTGCAACTGGTCCTTTAACTCCTTCAGTTCCAGTGGGGACATACGATATGGCGGGATAGAAATTGGCTAGGTGCCCGAAGCCAAATCAATACAGAAATCAATGTCCCTGCCGGGTGGCATACCCAGCAGGTTTGAGGGGAAAACATCTGGAAACTCCCAGACAATAGGCACAAAATCTATAGGAGGACCTTCAGCACTGGAATCACGAACATAGGCCAAATAGGCTAGACACCCCTTCTCGACCATACGTCGACCCTTCACGTACGAAAAGACGTTGCAGGTAGAATAACATGGAGTGCCTCTCCACTCTAAACGAAGCATATCTAGCAACGCTAAGGTCACAGTCTTGGCATGACAATCCAAGATAGCATGATAGGGTGATAACCAATCTATACCCAGAATGATATCGAAGTTAACCATATCTAAGAGCAACAAGTCTACATGGGTCTCCAGACCCCCAATCACTACAACACACGAACGATGGACTCGGTCGACCATGATAGAGTCACCCACCGGTGTAGACACATATACAGGAATACCCAAGGCATTACTAGGCATGACCAAGCATGGTGCGAAATAAGATGAAACATATGAATACGTAGACCCTAGATCAAAATGGTACCAAAGCATCTCGATCACAAACCAGAACCATCCCTGTGATGACTGCATCTGAAGCTGTATTCCCTAGGTCTGAAGAGCATAACAACGGGGATGGGCCCCACTACCTCTGAGCTGTATCCCTAGGTCGATCTGCTGCTAGCTGACCTCCGCCCCTGGCAGTCTGAGCTCTACCTCTATCACTTCTAGCCCCACCTCTATGACCTCTACCTCTACCTATACCTCTGGCTGGTTGGTGCCTGAACCATGGCACGAGAACCCTGATACTGAGAACTACCCGGTGCTCGAGGGAAAAATCTGGCAATGTAACCTGGATCACCACAAGTGTAGCAAGACCTCGACTGCTGCAGCTGAGCACCTCTCAACCTCGGGTTAGCCCTCCTGACGTGACCATACTCACCACACTCATAACATCCACACGAATGCTATAGTTGAGGAAATTGAGGCTGACCATGGGAGGCTGACTGAAAGGGCCTAAGAGGATGGCCTCTACCATAAAAATCTCTACCTCCAGACGAGGTACCACTGAATCTACCTACATGACGGGGCCTCTTATCTGACCCATGACCACCTCCCTATGACCGAACCATCTCCACTCTGCGAGCCACATTGGCCGCCTCCTAAAAAGTGATCTCACTCCCGGCTTGAGCCAATATACCCGACTGACCTGCCACCGTTGGCTGAACTACTGGAAGCAAACCCACTCGGATGGCACTCTCTATTAGGCCTACCAATCGGACAAGAGTGTCCTGAAGAACCGAGGTGGCCATGAACCTTTCTAGGACCTGAGCTAGGCCTCCCGGAACTGTTGAGGCTGGAACCTCCTCCTCGAACTCAACCTGAGTCTCTACCTCTGGGGCTATTGATCAGGGCTCGGACTTCTAAGTTATAGATGAGGAAGCATGTGTTCTCTCCATCTACGAAATAATAGAGTAGAAATTCAATCGGTATTTGAGTAACAGAACCACATGACAAGAAAGAACAACTGTGATGTTTTTCCTAACTCTGTCACCTCTGGGGATAAATACAGACTTCTCCATACCGATCCCTCAGACTCTACCAAGTTTGTCCGTGAGTTGTGAGACCTATGCAACCTAATGCTCTAATACCAACTTGTCACGACCCGAATTTCCCACCCTCAGGAGTCGTGATGGCGCCTACTCGTAGAAGCTAAGCAAGCCAAATGTACTTACTGATCGATTAAATACATGTTCCTTTTTAATAATTAACAACATTAAAATAAAAGCAACGGGATTAAAATCATCAACGAAAGTCTCAATTTTTAAATAGCTGAATAAAATACGGACTCCCAACATGTATCTCTACACAAGAACTGGAGTCACATACTCACGGACATCTAACAAGTACTAAATATAAAGTATGAAAGAAACATAAATCTGTTTTATCTCAACTACAATGATATGACAGTCAAAAGTAAGGATAGATGAGACGTCGGGCCTGCGGACGCCTGCAAGGCTACCTCAGTGTCTCGATGGACTGAAGGCATGAACCCGTGCTAGTACTGCTGCTGCGGCTCAAAACCTGGATCTGTGCAAATAGCACAGAGTGTAGCATCAGCACAACTGACCCTATGTGCTAGTAATTGTCTAGCCTAACCCCGGCGAAGTAGTGACAAGGCTAGACTGGACCAACACATTAAACCTGTGCAATTATATATACATATATATATATATATATATATATATATATATATATATACAGCGAAATCAAAAGTACTAGGCAAGTGAATGATATGGGAGGGGGAGCATGCTGTGGGGAGATAACAATATTAATAGTAAATCCGAAATAACAATCTAAGGACAATTTATATTTTACAGCGGTCAAGAATCAAATAAATAGAAACCCGGAAAGGGTACAACATCAATAACCAACAACGTCCCGGCAAGGGAATACATTGTTAACTCTTCTCTTTCTTTAGTTTTCATCTCATGATTCACAAGCTCTAAGGAGATACTTATCTTATATACCTTCACAATTTGTATCTGTGAACCGAGCCAATGCTCCACGAAGTTCCAAGATCACAACTTCTATCACAATGCCTTTACCACATATAGAAATCACCAATTAGACATGGAAGGCATAACAAGAAACAACTATTCGTAATTAAGGACTCACGGTCATGCTTGACACCAACATATAGCTACTCGTCAACATGCCTATACATCGTACTCGATCAATTATCAAATAGCAAATGAGACTCAACTCCTATTCCCTCAAGGTAGGTTAAACCAAACACTTACCTCAACTTCCACGCCAAATCAATCCACAACGACCGCTTTCCCTTTCGAATTCGGCTCCAACTCAATCAAATCTATACAATAAGGACTTTATAATATCAATATAGGCTAAACAAATCAAACCCAATGCCTACATATAGATTTCCAAGCTTTCTTTCCAAAAATTCCAAAATCACCCCCGGGCCCGCTTAGCCAAAACACGAGGTTCGGACCAAAATTAAATCCCTCATTCACCCACGAGCCCGACTATATAATTTGTTTTCAAATTCGACGCCAAAAAGAGGCCTAAATCAAAAAAAATTGAAAAGCCCTAACTCTACCCATTTTCCCCAATTTCAGCCTTAGATTACATGATTTGAGATTAGGAATTTGATAAATGATGATGGAAAATGAAGGAGACAAGTTAAAAAACACTTACCCAAGAAGTTTTCGTGAAGAAATGATCTAACAATCGCCTAGAAGCTTTGGAGAAAAAAGGGTCCGTGTATTTGTTGAATGAAACCCGTCACTGTTATGTTTTTATGACTTAAAAATTGCTGGGTAAAAATACTCTATGCGTTCGCAACATGAGGGTCGTACCCGCGATGAGTAGGTTCAAACAAGCATCACGTTCGAGAGAGGAGGGGTGCAAATGCGAAGAAGGAAATACTGGGGTCCAAGGAGTTTGGCCTACGCGAACGCATTGGCCTGTATGCGAACGCGATGGGACGGGGCTGGAGACCTATGCGAACGTTGTCCAGCCATCGCGAACGCGAAGAAGGAAGGAGGGCTGGCCCTTTAAACTCGATAAATCTATGCGATCGTGATGAAGGGATGCGAACGCGAAGGAGGGAGGAATCTAAAGCTTCGCAAACGCGAAGGAGAACCACGAACGCGATGAAGGAATTTACTGTGCACCTGTTGCAGATTTTTCTGCAATTTCACTAAGTTCAAAACCACCCTGAACACCTCCGAAAACACTCCCGAGCCCTCGGGGCTCCTAACCAATCACACACACTAACTCAACCACACCCTACGAACTTAACCGTGCGATGAAATCGCCAAAATAACATAAAAAACGAGGAATCAAACCTCAAAATCTCTAAAAAAAAAATTCAAACTTCATAAACTTCCAATTTTAGATATTCAAGTCCAAAACATGTCAAATGACATCCGATTTTGACCATATTTCACAGAGACCTCTTAAAACATATATAAGACTTGTACCAAGAACCAGAACCAAAATACGGGCCCGATACCAACACGTTCTAATAAATTTTCATTTCAAATTTCCTCAATAATTTCAGAAAAACAATTTCACAGAAAAATTCATTTCTTGCGCTCTAGACCTCAAAATTCGACTCCGGGCATATGCCCGAATTCCTTATTTTTCTACGGACCCTCGAGGTCCGTCAAATTACGGGTCCGGGTCCGTTTACCAAAAATATTGACCGAAGTCAAATTTATTCATATTAATATCATATTTTAGACTTTTTCACAGGATTTCACATACAAGCTTTCCGGCTACTCGCCCGGACTGCGCATGCAAATAGAGGCAACTAAAATGAGGTTTTCAAGGACTTTGTAGCACGGAAAGAGAGAGAAAAAATGTGATGAACCTTTGGGTCATCACAACCAGCCAGGAGCCCCCTCGGGCTGAATATACACAAGTAGGATTCCAGCGAAGGATCCAAAGCCAAATAGGGAAAGATATCAGCCATACACTGAAGACAGAAGGAACTCCCCGAGGCACTACCCACCTCGTGGCGATCGACTAATGAATTGAGGACAGAATCCTTAGGGACTCATCAACATAGCTGGATTCAATAGAAACGCGGGGTAAATTGAGGCACCTCGCCTAGCAGAATACAACTTCAACGTTGATATATTAGACATCGTGTTTGCCATCAGCAAACTTAGGGATGCCAATGGCCCAAACCTATACAGTCAGATCCTTCACAAAGGAACTATAACTTAGTATGCAAGTTTAACCACTTGCACGGACACAGGACCAAGGATTTCTGACAACTCTGGGAGGAAGTGGCCCGGCTACTCGATAACGATCACCTTCTGGAATTCCTTAGTGACCGAGCTAAAAATCAGTCCCAAGAAAGAGAAACAACCCAAAAGAAAAAGCAGAAAAATAGCAACATGTCATCCACAAGATCTTTTAAGACACGCCCTCGGTCGAATTCAAATAAAGGACCCCATCACGTCCACCAAAAGAACGCCAAAATCTAAAAGCTCCATCGCCACTGAGGTATAATCATCTACCCTTTTTAATTTTATATTTCATGAAAACTTTTGTGCAGGCCCCCGACCAAAGTAGTCGAGATGCTGACCTAGCTCAAAGACCTTAAGGTTTCAAGGTGTCCGTTGCACTCTTTTCCTTCGATCGAGTTTTTATCCCGAAGAGGGTTTTTTCGACAACATTTTTAACGAGACCACATCCACGCGATACCTAAGAAGACTCAAAGAGTATTCAATGCTTCCTTTACAATCAACCCCGAATACTAGAGGGCATCCCCCCAGGGTCCCAATAGTAAAATGATGTATGGGGCCAAATCTTAGAACCAATTGTGCCTATATAGTTGGTCCCACGACAACTAAACGATATATGCTTGTACCAAGCAAACAAACAATACCTTTTGTCAAAGCATCTCGTACTCCAAAGGAAACTCATCATTTTTTCCAAAATGATTTCTCCATTAAAAACGTCCCGAATACTCCGAGGCTGGCGTCAATAATTCAGCACCCGCATGACATCAGGATCGAAACTGAAAACTCATATGTCCTCAAGGAGGCAATATGAAAATCACAAAACATCTCTAAAGACAAAACTGCCGCGAGCACTCGGAGACTGGTGTCATAAGCCCAAAAAATGCATGACCTCAAGGTCAGAATCTCAAAAATCATAAGCCCTTAATGAGATAATATCGAGGTGAAGTATAATGGCCCTTGAGCCTGAACAACATCGATGACTCAGAGACTGTCACTAATCGCCATTTACTAAAAACCCGAGGCCATAAAACCCCGAAATGGCAAACTCAGTCACGTGAGACCTACACAAGGCAACAACAAAACTGTAAGACCTCAAGCAAGGCATGTACGATACTTATACCAAGTATTTAAAGACTAAAAAACCTTAAAGGCATGAAAATTTTGTAAGACCTTACTACAAGCATAAACTTGATCCCAAAGTTTAGGCTATATATTGAATTTGTAAGATACCTGAAAAGGCATACCCTCGATATAGACACCTAAACTACTACACTCTGACAAAAAATGGCTCCGGCCAAGCACAAATGACTACGATCATACACTATACCAGAAAAATTAATGTGACTCGGGGACGTCCGACCGTCGCTAAAAAATCATAGGCCATTACTTCGAATCTACTTCGAAAAGAATCAGTTATACAGGCTACTTTTGACATAGGCAAAAGAGCTTCGACCATGTCATCTACATATCATTGGCTTCAAGATACTCAGTCTCCGAGCCAAACCTCACGAGGTGCTCGATCATCACAACAAAATGACTTGAAGTCGAGGTTCTTACCGAACTGACGATGGGTCAGATAAAAATTACTTCATGAAGTCCTTAACGAGAGGAAAATAAAGCCAATAAAAGGCCGTTTCAACTCACAACATAAGAGCCATTGTCACCAACTTGCAAAAAAGGTCATTTCTACCCAAGGCATAAGAGCCATTGTCACCAGCCCATTCAAATACAAAACTTGAGGGTAAAATGAGCTCGAGTCATAACCCAATTTGGAGACAGGACCCAAAATACTTAACTACATATGCCTAAGGACAAAGCATAAGATCCATTGTCCCCAGCCTAATGAGCCTCAGGGCAACACACATAAAAGGTCACTTCAACCCAAGGCGTAAGAGCCATTGTCGCCAGCCCACACAAATACAAAACTTGAGGGTTAAATGAGCTTGAGTCGTAACCGGACTCGGAGACTGAAAACAAAATAGTTAACTGCATATGCCTAAGGGTAAAGCGTAACAGCCATTATCGCCAGCCTAATGAGCCTCATGGCGGTGTCATGAATTTAAATATTCTTACTAACTCAATGGTCGAATTGACCTGGTTTAAATCTTGACAAACAGAAAAACAAAGGATACAAATTGCGAGGTTTCCCCCTCATACATATAGGTGATAAAATACAAGCTATGTTTACAACATACCTATAACAACCATATACATAAGGACAAAGAAGAAAACTAAATGCCTCCCTTGGGGATTATAGGCCGACAACCCCGTCTTCGCCATCTTCGGCATCAGACAAAAGGAACTTGGCATCGTACTCCTCCCCCTTGGCTTGCTCGCAGTCTTCCAAGAGATCAAAGCCCATGGCATGCATTTCCTTGATAGTTTCCCGCCAAGATTTGCATTTCTCATACTCTTTGCTATTGCTCGCACGATCGAGGGATCTCCTTAGCTCAACCCTAGCAACAGTATTGCTTTTCAAATAGGCCACCGGTTTCTGATCCGCCCTGGTACTGTTCATTACGGCCTCCGCCCGAACATTCAGTACCTCGGCCTTCACCTTAGAGAGCTCGGTCGTGAGCCTTGTATTCATGTTCCCTCGTGCAGACTTATTCACACGAACGGTCCGGATTTGTACCTAAAGGGTCAAAACTAAGGCGAAAGCACTCTCTTTGGATGCAATGTGGGTATCTACATGAGCCTGCAGCTCGTCAAACTCATGTTTGACTCAGCCAACTTCTCCCTAAAGCTGTTCCATCTATTCCGTTTTTCTCTCGATATGAAATATCGAAACATTAATCTCCAAAGATAAAAAGGGGAAGCATATGTCCGCACTAATTACAAGATATATTTCTCATACTCTTTGCTATTGTTTGAACCTGCACGCATAAAATGCAGCACCCTCAGAAAAAGGATGTAAGTATAAATAATGTACCGAGTATGTAAGGTAATATACTGAAAGCTAAAACTGACTTGATAATATAATAACTGAAAGTAACTGAAAGTCAAAGATAATTTGAAGATATGCTTACCTGCTAAAACTTACTCAACTTTCTCAATATTGTATGTAAATTAGTTGTTCGGCCCTATAAGGCCCGGTATACATATATAACTTCTCTGCCATAGTAGGCTCGTCCATACTAGGCTCTGTACCACGGTCAACTGGGCTCTCTCATAAGTGCTCGGCCACAGTAGGCTCGGTATGTAACTTACCATCTGATCAAAGGTTGCCCAATAAGGGCCTGCCCGTCGATTATAGCTTGATGGTAATAAAAATGATGTAATACTATATATATATATATAGATTATCTGATCTCTTGGCTGGTAAAAGGAAATAGTCAATTGAATATGAAGTCTCGGTAAGGAGAATATTGTAGCTTACAAAACTAGAAAAATATACGTAAATTTTGGGACATGAACTTTTCTTTATGCCTCATTATCAAACTTGTGTAATTACGAGATCATGCTAAAACGAAGAAAGGGTTTAAATTTAATATACTTGGAGTAGGAAAAAATCCATATAATATTTTTGAAAAGGTTTACACCGTACTCCCTTAATATTACAAAATCTCAGTTCGATATATTAAAGACCCGTACCCTTCTATGTTAGCTTCAAGTAGCGTTTTTGTTGGATTCAGAGAGTCTGATGGAGAGCCCTTTTCTGTTCCCTCAAAATGTTAGATGTATGATTCCTTTTAATTAGCTAAAGGTTATGTAGATTTTAATTGAATCAAGGTTTCATTTTAACTAGTTGCCACCTAACCCAACATGACTAATGAGTCATTTGATTTGGGTGGTGGCTTATTGCCACATGGGGTGGGGGAGGGATTTTTAAATTTGTCCTAAATTAATTAATTAATTAGGTAATATTTTGCTAACTGATAATTAACCAATTATCCACATAATTAAGAATTATCTCAAATTACCTAAAATTCTACGTATTTTAATATTCTTTTGTATATCATACTATCATGGTCATATGACACCTTGTATGGTACTAGTCCATAAATATCGTGTATTAACGCTCGACCCGTATTATATCGCAATATGCCAAACTTGGACGAAAATTCATTTTCTTTGACTTACTTCCCCTCTCACCTTCACGAATTTACTTCATAACTTGTTAGAAATAACATCATCTTTATCATCTCCAAATAATCTTTTTGTTGGACTGGTGTCAATTACTATATGACAAATCAACGTACAATAATACAGGATGCATCATCATCATAATTTAATACTACAAAACGCAACATCATCCTAATATAATACTGCAGGACGTAATATCAACCTAATATTGTGGGGCGTAACATTATTCTCCACTTTGGAATATTCTTCCTCGAATGTTGACTGATGCTCTTATCATTTTCATAACTTATAGCTCTTGTGATGTAATGACCCGACTTTTCGTTTTAAGAATTACACCCCATTCAACAACTTAGGATCTCGAGCATCTTTGTAATACGTACTATGACTTGCATATGTGGTTGAGTTTGATTTTCAGAAGATTCAAAATTTAATTGAAAGAATAACTCTCATTTTTGAAGCTTAAATGAAAAGAGTTGATCAGACTTTGACTTTTGTGCAAATGACTTCGAAATAGAATTTTGATAAATAGTAGCTTTATATAATAATTTCAGACTTGGGCGTATTTTCAGATTTGGATTTCGAAGTCCGTAGGATAATTCAAATTATTTTGACGAAAGTTGGAAAATAGAAAATTTTTTGAAAGTTTGACCGGGGAGTTGACTTTTTGATATCGGGATCGAAATATGATTTTGTAAATTTGAACATCTCTGTTATGTCATTTATGACTTGTGTGTAAAATTTGAGTTCAAACGAAATTGATTTGATAACTTTCGGCATCGAATGTAGAGTTTGAAATTTGTTAGTTTTGAATAAGCTTGAATTGGGGTGAGATTTGTACTTTATTATTTTTAAATGTAATTTGTGGCAACGACTAAGCTCCTGTTATATTACGGGGCTTGTTAGTATAATTGGTTGGGGTCCCATGGGGCTTGGATGAATTTTGGAAGAGTTTGGTGTTTTGAACATAAGCATATAATGATCCAAAGGTCCATTTTTAGTTCTAAAGAGTTAAATTTGATTTCGAGATTTCCAAAATTTTGATTATGAATTATAGGAGTGACCTGGATAATTTGGTCTAATATCATCAAGTTGCGATTGGGTTTTTAGCGAAAACATGAGTTAATTGTTTAACGAGCGAAATTGGTATTGCATTGAGTGAATGAGATCCTAATTGAGTTTCGATTGAAGGAATAAGTTCTTATTATTATTTGTGACTCATAGGAACAAGAATCGTCAAATTTCGATTTCGTATGATGGAGTTAGAACCTTTTACTGAAAATAATTATTGCTGGTGCGACAAGATCTTGTGCACACATACGCTGAACTTTAAGGAAAGAAATAACTCTACTGGGAGTGTGATCTAAAGCTCCCCTCCACTCAACATGTGGCACACCTAGCATAGCCAGCATCACGGTCTTGGCGTGACAATTAAGAATAGCATAATGGGGCGACAACCAGTCCATTCCCAAGATAATATCAAAGTCTACCATGCTGAGACACAATAAATCGGCTCTGGTCTCAAAACTACTAAGAGCAACCTAACACGACCGATAGACGCTGTCCACAACAAGAGAATCTCCCGCAAGAGCAGAAACATAAATAGGGGAACTCAACGAATCCTGAGATACACCTAAATGCGGAGCAAAATAAAAAGACACATAAGAATAAGTGAAGCATGGATCGAATTGAACCGATGCATCTCTGTGACAAACCAATATAATAACTGTGATGATAGAATGAGAGGCAACAACCTCGGTACGAGCAAGAAGGCCATACTATCGGGCCTAGCCTCCACCTCTAGGGCGACCTCTACCTCCCCGATCTCCACCACTAGCTGGCTGAGCAGGTGGGGTAGCAACAGGAGCTGCAACCATAGCCTGAGAACTCTGTGGGGCACGCTGTGGCTGAGAAGTCGCTGGAGGTGCACCCCTCCCAAGTCTGGGGCACTCCCTTACCATATTGCGTGTGTCACCACACTCAAAACAAGCTCTGGGAGGATGTGGTGGTTGTGACTGGCTCGAGCCAGGTCTGCTAGACTGACATCTGAAAGCACCCCGCGCAGGAAGCACGCTAGAAACTAGAGGTGCATAATAAGGCTCCTGAGGCCTAGGAGGAGCTAGAGCACTACTGGTTGCTGGAAGATCTGAATGAACAGGGCAACTCATGAGGACCTACAGCTGAGGTACGGGCACCCGAATAATGGCCCGACTCTCGAGACCTTTTAGCCTCCCTCTCCACTCTCTCCCTAGTATGCATACCCACAATCTTCCTAGCAATGCTCACCACCTGCTGATAAGGAATATCCATCTCCAACTCACGAGCCATGCTAGACCTGATGTTATGAATAAGCCCCTCAACAAACCGACGAACCCTCTCGCGAACAATAGAAACCAAGGCCGGTGCATGTCTAGCCCGCCTAGTATAACAGACAACGTACTCTGAGACAGTCATAGCACCTTAGTGAAAATGCTCAAACTCGGCACGCCATACATCTTTGAGGCTCTGAGGAACAAACTCTCTCAGAATAAATCTGAGAACTCGGTCTAAGTTAGCGAAGAAGCCTCATCTAGAATGTCTAACTCATAGGTGCGCCACCACTCATAGGAAGCTCCTCGAAGCTGCAAATTAGTGAATGAAACCCTGCTCGATCCTGATATACCCATGGTATGGAGAATACGGTAGCAGTCCTCCAGAAAATCTTGAGGCATCCTCTGATGCTAACCCACTGAGTACAGGAGGATCATACTTCTTGAACCTCTCAAGTCTCCATTGCTCATCCTCTGAAGCAGTTGCCTTGTCCCCGGGATGGCCTGGGGCTATAGGCTGCACAAGAATAATCTCTGAGACCTAATCAACATGCACTTGCTGCTCAGGAGTATGGGTGACAGGAGTCTGTGCTCCTCCCCCAGCCTGGGATATAGTTGTAGCAAGGGGAAGTAACCCTGCCTTAGCCAAATAGGTGTACATGCTCATAAACTATGCCAGAGTGTCCTAAAGTGCTGGCGTGGTAGTAGCAGTAGGCGTGTCAGGCACCTGGACTCCGACTGGTACTACTGGTGGCTCCTTGGTGGAAGCTCGTACAGGTGCTCTGGCTACACCGCGTGTCACGCCTCTTTTTTTACACCCGGGAGGGTATAAAAGAGTTTTTCCAATTAAAGTGATATTATTTAAAATGAGATTATGTAGTTTATCAGAGTCGCCACTTGGGATAGTTTATTTGGTGACCCAAGTCATCAATTTATTTTAAAATCCCAAATCGATAAAATTTTTTATTTTTTAAAGTCCGTGAACCAGAAATTCTAGATAAGGAAATCTGTTAACCTGGGAGAAGGTGTTAGGAATTTCTGGGTTCCGTGGTTCTAGAATATTCACTTAGTGATTATTACTTGACTTAAATTATTTAACTACTCATTTTTAGGACCTATGTGCATTTATCTTTTTACCGCTTTTAAATCACTTGAATTATTCAAAATTAAAGAATCGTGTTATGCATACGTATACTCTTTTTTTTGGCGCGTCAAAATAATGTCACGCGAACATGTCTATGATTAATAACGCCTTTTTTGATTTATTAAGAAAGTTTGGTTGAAGTTACGCAAACGCATCCCTCGAGTGTTTTTAGATTTAAATTTCCAATTATATTACGTGAACGTATATATAATTTCAATACTAATCTAAATCAGTCCTAAAGCAAACTACGATGTTTCAATTTTAGTAAGAGGTTTGCAAGGGCTATGGAAAATTTAATAATGGCACACCTCGATCATAAAGAGTTATTACTAATTATAGGAGGGCCATGGGTTATATACTTTTGCTTATGGCATATATCGAGTCTAATATTAAAGGTTGTTTGAACTAAAACTTTGAGGGCAATAATTATAGCTTGCTTAACACGGCATGCCTCAAATCTAATTTTAAAAGGGATTAATTAATTAAATAAATCTTAAAAGGGATTTGAAATTATTTTTTAGGCTAATGTTCAAACTAGACTTAGTAATTAGAAATAACTAATGTTGAAAGATGTCTAGTATTTGGCTGAAAGGGCGTAGGCTGGCAGCTGGCCCAATATTCTATTAGAGGCTACCATATTAATCCAAAAGGCAATGGGGCTCGAGTACAAGCCCAAAGGATTTTCAAGGCTACACATATCCTTATTTCAGAATGGCCTTAAGGTTCAGGCACAAAGGAAGCCCAAGCTTTACGAACAAAACACAGGCTAAAGATAAAGACTCAAGATCGAGTCCACACAAAAACATGGCTGATATGCAAACTCAAAAAAAATATGAAATGAGACTAATTATATATACACAGTAGCGGAACATACAGGAAAACATTAAATTCTATTAAACAACATTACACTCTCCGAAGGCAACGTTATTTCAAATTCAATTACAAACGTTATTTCAAATTCAATTACAACGAGAACAAAATTGCACATTATTCAGTTCTAAGCTAGCTTATAAATAATTATATGAAGTTTAACCTCAACTAAACCCTTCTCTTAATACAAACAACGGCAAAAATCCCACCAGATCAACATACAACTGACTTAAGTCTAAGAAAACGCACCAAACTCTTCAACAGAAATAAACAAAAGCCAACATTGATTCACTTTATACCATATCGATAACATAAGAGAGGCAAACATAGTACACATAGATTAGGCTATTACAAAATCATGAAAGAGATGGACAAATCAGAGTAGTAAAATTCACTAAAACAAATTGTATTCATCTTGCTTTCCACATTGAAATTATATGTTTACACCTCAAAATGCTATCCTTAGCTCAAGGAATACCTGGAAATCAAGAGAAAAAGCAATGAAAGTGAGGAATCAACAACAACAATATGTCAGCTCAACAACCCAACAGCAAACAGTATTTTATAGACCATTTTTGAAACCATAATGACCAGAAATATGTTGAAGGTTCCAAGTTAAGAAAATTAAAGCATACCCCAAGCAAATTTTGAACAAAGAACTGCAGATATTTTAGTGTTCTCCTTGAATATTTCTTTCAGACATTTGTTTCTATGTTTTTAGCTTTTTTTTAATCTCTAAAATTCTAACTTGAAAGAGAAGAAATCAAGCCTCTTTTAGAGGACTTCTAGGGCAACAGACTTGGTTTCGGACTTGCCTATGGCCCCTTTTCAAATTTTTATTTTTGCAAGTCTGACCTTAATTTTTAGCATGTTTTATAAATCAATGCCTTCCCCCACCTTCCTAGTAGCTTCCTAGGCATTTACAAAAGATTCCCCTTATCCTAACTCCCTACATTACCCTTTAAATCAGACTATTTATCCTCCGAAAATGCCATTAACTGGGTTGGACCCTAGAAAACTGAACCTTTCTCCTTTTCCTTTGGGCTTCTGAATTATGAAGCCCAAATTATGGTCCACGGACCATAAAAAATTAAACCAAAAGAATTCAGGGAACTCAAGGCATCAGAATTCTAAAAAGTAAAATAAAAAGAAAGAACCAGAATACGAGGCTAAAAGCATTAAAGAGGCTGTGAATTACACTACTATGTTAATAGACACAAATTGATATGACCTAATTCTAATCATCCAAATAAAAGATCAATTTGAACTAACAAAAGAAAGAGAAAGACATAAGAAGAAACAGAAATATGTGACTAAAACAAACTTAAAATTATCAAGCATACAGAATGGTTCGAGGAAACAGGAAAGAAAACAAGAAAGAAAATAAAGGAACAAAAGAAATTGATGAGAACACAATGAAATGAAAGAAAAATAATGGTTGTAAAAAATACCTGGACATAGCCGGATGGACAGCAAGCATGAACTGTCTTTAAGAACTTTCGATTTTAACCGAGATAGACATTAATCATGTGTTCTCATTGAGAACACATGAATAAAATAAATTTCGACTCTAATCCTTCACTGAAACTTGATGATTTGGGAGATTTGGGATTTTAGGGTTTGGAGTCCTAACCATGGATTTAAAATTCGAAACAGTGGAGAGAGATTTGAGGAAAGTTGCTTCAGGATTTAGGAAGAGGAGGGACTGGGGGTTATATAGTGTAGTTTTAAGGTGGATTAGAGGTGGCACCACCACTAGAGGGAGTGAGAATTTTAGGGCGGCATTTTAGGGTTCTTCGGGTTTCTGAAGGTTAGAG
>MU776351.1:118629-129878 GCA_026770625.1 Nicotiana glauca | reverse complement strand
CGGGGGGTAAGGCTATTCGAGTAGTTAAATATATTTAGGTAAGCCAGTTTCCAGCCGTTCGATAAGTGAAGATCAACGGCTGGGATCATAGGCCTCAGCACGACGTCGTTTGGCTAATTGAATGTGACAGACCAGGTATGGGGCGATTTGGTCCTGGACTTGAACGAGTTTCAGGGGATTTGATCATTTGGGTTAAAACAAATTAGCCCAAATAACAACAATTCTTTTGATTTTCTTCCTTTCTTTTTCTAGTTCCAATTTCCTTTTCTTTTCAAATAAAAAATTCTTAAACTAAATTAACCTACCAAATTAGATTAATTACTGGTCATTGTATTTAAAAAAAATTAAATAACTCCTAAATTAAAAGAAAAACTATAAAATTTAAAATTAAAAGTTAAAATACAAGATGGGTTATTTTTTGTGATTTTTTTATTTTTTATAAAACAACAAATTTACTAATTAACCTAAAAATATAAAAATAAATCCTAAATGCGAATGCAATGTATTTTTGTATTTTTCATGAATTAAATAAAATTAAATATGCACAGAAAAATGTAAATAAATAGAACAAATTCAACAATAATTTCTAAAATAACAAACAATTAAAAGAAAATTCTAATTTTTTGGGATTCTGTAGGAGTAATTTATGTGGGGCAAAAATCACGTGCTCACAGCTGCCCCTCTTTGCTTGGAGACACGCAGGATTTTTGGGCATAGATAAAAATGAGCGGTTATGAGGGATTTTTGCCCGTTTGAAACTCCATGAGAAGCATTTTCAAAAGATCCTGACCAAACATTGCTTCGAAGGTTGCCTACATATCCTTGGCTATAGAGGAACCAGGTCAGTGTAGTTCTAGACGTTTCGATAGCTGGGACTATCGGAAAGCTGTGATTTCACTGTTGCTACTGCTACTACTACTTGCTAAACTCTTTATTACACCAAATTGAAAAATAAAAAGCTAAACTAGCTAAGCCTATCAACTACGAGTTACAAGATTCCTATATATAAATCTTCTGAAGCTTGATCCTGAGTCTTGGTTGGTTCTTGTTGTAGGCTCCAATCTGAATCTTGATGCTCATTAGCTATGAGCGATGGTTCATTCTTCAGGTTTTGGATTAAAGCGGGACATTCGACGCTTGTGCCTTCAATCATATCTTGAGCAATCTGCGTCTTTGTCCACTTCTGCACTTTGAGCTCACTTCTTTTTTGTTCTTTTTCTTCTTTTCTTTATTCTGGATTGAGACTCATTCTTTGGTCGTCTCAAACCATGTGCCACGAGGTAAAACCTATTCAGACACCAAAACAAACAAATAAACAAAATTTTCTGCCCCAGTTTTCACTAAGAAAATTTCATGATTTATTTATAACTAAAATGTAAACTATTTCTTTATTTGAAGCGATAAAATAAGGATGTGTATCCTTGGGAAAGAGATTAGGGAGTGGAGCCCTATATCTATACTAAAAATTAATTAGGGCATGAAGACCCTATGTTGGAAGAGGCGACCAGGGAATGGAGACCCTATGTCTAAAATACACTCAACTAGGGGTGGAGACCCTATGTTGGTAAAAGGCGATTAGGGTGTTTAGACCCTATGTCTAAAATAATCTCAACTAGGGAGTGAAGAGCCTATGTTGAAAAAGAGGACTAGGGAGTGGAGAACTGATGTCTAAAATCTCAACTAGGGAGTGGAGACCCTATGTTGGAAAAAGGCAACTAGGGAGCGGAGACCCTATGTGTAAAATAATCTCAACTAGGGAGTGCAGAGCAAAAGGCGACTAGGGAGTGGAGACCCTATGTCTAAAATCTCAACTAGGGAGTGGAGACCATATGTTGGCAAAAGGGGACTAGGGAGTGGATACCCTATGTCTAAAATCTCAACTAGGGAGTGGAGACCCTATGTTGGCAAAATGCGACTAGGGAGCGGAGACCCTATGTCTGAAATAATCTCAACTAGGGAGTGGAGACCCTATGTTGGAAAAAGGCGACTAGGGAGTAAAGACCATATGTCTAAAATCTCAACTAGGGAGTGGAGACCCAATGTTGGCAAAAGACGACTAGGGAGTGGAGACCCTATGTCTAAAATAATCTCAACTAGAGAGTGTAAACCCTATGTTTGCAAAAGGCAACTAGGGAATGGAGATCCTATTTCTAAAATAAATCATAACTAGGGAGTAGATACCCTATGTTGGAAAAGCATAAAAATAGAGATTGGGGGTCCTAAGCTACCCTTTTTTTCATTTTTCTTTTTTATCTCTCTTTTTCATTTTTTTTGCTCTCTTTTTTTATTTCATGGAATGAGTAAATGCAAGAAAGAGTTTTGGAAGGGACTTCCCTTTTTTTGCATTGTTGTTGCAAAGCGGTTCCTAGCCCTTGCACAGTTTCTTTTTTGTTGCACCTGCTTCCTGCAAGATTGCTTTGAATTACACCTGTTTCCTGTTTTTCAAACAAAGCACAATTTTTCAATTTGAAACAGTGGCTGGTTTTGTGGCCTTGATTGTTTCAATCACTTGATCTCGGCCCGGCTTCTTTGATGAAGATCTCAATTACAACTGGTCATTTCTTGGGGACCGATTTTATTTCGGGCCCTAAAGAACTTCTGGCTTTTTCCATACCTCGCCATGATGGTTGGTCGGTGGAACTCAACCTTTTCGATTTTATTTTGCCTTTGTAGGACTTTCCCTTATGATTTTATTTCTTCTTTTTCTTTTCTTTTCTTTTTCTTCGGAGCATTGGGGAATTTTTGGGCTCCTCAAACTTTGCTGCAGCAGATAGTCGCGTGGGACTTAACCTTTTCCGACTTTATTTCGCCTTTGTAGGCCTTTCATTTATGGCTTCTTTCTTCCAACTTTAATTTCAGATCATTTTGGTACCTTGGCTTTCCAAACTTTTGGTGAGATGGTTGGCCACGTGGGACTCAACCTTTTGAACTTCATTTGCCTTTATAGGCACTTCGATTTGATTTTCTCCTCCCAAGAGTTTTGACTTCGAAGCATCGGCTGCCATTGCCAGTCAAGGCCGACTTACGCCCAAGACAAGGCTAGGTGCCTTTTTGCATATTAGCTTGTGTTAAATGAGAACCCTATAAATCAGTCTTACCATCCTTTCTTTGTCATAGTTTTAGAACAGAGTTAGACCGAAAGGGATTCAAAGAAAACAAACAATCAAATGGAGTGTCACACCCCAAATCGAGGGACATGACCGACGCCCGACCAGGTAGCCCCAGTCAAGCGGACCTGGGTGCCTTTCCTAACCCATGTGTTACCCCTATATTTTTCATCACTTATTAACCAAAGGATTAAGCAGTTTATAATTGAAATCACACTTTTTCAAACATTCACAACATGCTTAATTACTTAACAAATTTACAACTTACAAGGTCCGACATATATCTACACAAGTCCATAATCCCACGTTCTATCTACGGAGCCTCTAAGATATGACAGGGATAATACAATACTTTCCGGTAACAAGGCTCCGGCTATACCTTACACAAAACCAAAATAAGACTCCAAAATAGAGGTTGCATGAGCCACGTAGGGACCTGAGAGAAAAGGGGCTCACCAAAATGGCCAGTGGAAGATGAAGGAGTGCTACTGCCGATGAACTGAAGTACCTACTACGAATCAACCTACAATCATAACATGAATATAGCGCCCCCGGCAAAAAAGACGTCAGTACACTGGAATTGTACTGGTATGTATGAACAAGCTTTGTCCCAAGTAAACTCAAGCCATAGACAAGTAAGTCACGGTAATAGAGACAACAAACAAATACATAAGAATTAACAAGTCAAGCCAACCAAGTCTTTCGACACCTAGCTTTGTTTCAAGTAGATCTCAAATCGTATACAAGTAGAAAACAACAATAAAGGCAACAACCAAACACACATGGAAGGCACAATCAAGCCAAACAAAGGGACAATCAGTGCCCCACAGGTTACAAACTCTCCTGCTGTCTCCTTTCACAATGCCTCATCAATGATTTCACAATTGGTACACATATCGATTTCAATGGCGATTACGATCGCTTTCCACCCTTATTACCTCGGCCACCCTTATTACCTCGGCCACCCTTATCACCACAACCCGCACCTTATTACTTCGTGTTGCGGCGCGCAACCCGATCCCACCGTACATTTTCAATTCACAAACAATCACAACAACAATAATGAACAATTCACAAAGATCACAACAACGACAATAAGCAATTTACGAAGATCACAACAACCTTTCCTTAAGGAGTAACAACAATGATTCACAAGTGTTCCCATAACCATCAATACTATTTTCCTTCGAATTCCGCAATTCACAAGTGTTTCCATAGCCAATAGTACCATCTCCAATATATTCCACAATTCATAAGCAATTCAAGTGGTTATAATAATTACCCACCAGGAGACCATGTGTTATTACCACCGTTGTTCCAATTTCATCATTTACGATTTCCCTTTTTATCAATCGTTTCCCAACTCTTACCACATAACATTTAACCAAACCAATCAACACCCAACAAACCAATCACAAGAGTTTCACAAACAATTCACATAGCTATCACATACCATTTATTCGTACACCAAAACAGGGCGATTTCACAAAGATCAAAGTTAGCCATACATACCTGGAGTCGAATTTCCTTTCTTTTTCTTTTATCTCCTACTTCCAATTCACCCAATAATCTAGCAGCGTCAATCTAGGTCACAAGTTACACATATATCTTAGAAACGAAATTCACAATTACTATCCGAGCTTATTTGGGTTATCGAGCACCGCCCCTTACTTCTACCCATTTCCATTTTACTAATTTTTAGGTATAAAGAACATGCATGAGTGTTTTGACTTCCATTTTCAAGAATTAATGCATAAAAATCCCTCTTTCTATTAGAATCTGAAAATCAAGGGAAAAAGGGTTAGGGATTTTTACCTGTAGAAATGGAGATGAAGACACTAGCTTTAGAATTTTTTGGACCAAGCAATTCGAGAAACGATTTTTGAAGAAGAACTTTTCCCTCAAGAATCTCTCCTCCCTCTCTCTTATTTTGTTCAGAGAATGTGTAAAAATAAAGTGTTGGGGTGTTTTATTGAAGAAGGGATCGTGTTAAAAAAAATTAGAAAATCTGGGCCGAGTCGGGTCTGCTGTCACATCTGCGATCGCAGAGTTAACATGCGGTCCTCATAATGGACCGCAGAATTGCTCCCAAAAACTAAATGTTCTGACACGATCTGCGACAAGAATGCGGTTCGCATTCATGCTCAGCGGTCTCATAATGCGCCGCGGAATTGACCGTATTTTAACTTCAATTTTGACAAATCTTCTGTTACACTCTGCGGTAGGAATACGGTCCGCATAGCTGATCTGCGACTGCATTCTTGACCGCAGAAATGACAATTTTTGGAAAAATTAATTCTTTTGATTTTTAAAGCTTAGATCACCACCGAGGGTCCGAACGGCGGCGAGCTCCTAACACAATATTCGGACCTTGATCCTATGAGCTACTAGGTTTTAAGCACAAAATTTTACGGGGCCTTACATCCTCCCCCCCTTAAAATCATTCGTCCTCGAATGAGGATTTTGAAAATCAGTTGGTTTTTGAAAGATATGATATGCAACTCTCAAAATTTTTACTAACTCCCATATTTTAGAAAAATTTTGCTAGAGTTTCCTTTGTATTATGGACATATCCACCTGTTAGAGAGCCCCCGAAACATATTCCCAAGCACCAATACACATTTACAACATTTTCTACAGCTTGTACACAATTCATTACCTCAACAATTGCACATTTTCTTATTACTTTGTTACATTTTGCACATAAACTAGTCACTCCAATGAGTCCCACATTATTTAATCTTTTCAACATACCACATGCATATAAACAAACAATTATCAATCTACACTTAACATTAGTTGTTTACTTAACACATGAGTCTTTATAAATCTTTCATTTATGAAAGGAAGGTTCAAGTGATCTAAAGTAATCGCAACACATACTACTTCTTGCACAATTAGAGAAACTTCACTAGCATTAGGAAGAAAACAATTCGGACCCAATGATAGTTGTTTCAGAGATAGAAAGGCCACCTAATTTCTTCTAAGCTTGATCAAACAAATGGGGATATTTTTCTCTCATTTCTTTTTTCTGCTTCCCACATGGCTTCCTCAACTTGTTGACTTTGCCACAACACTTTAACAGAGGCAACTTCCTTATTTCTCAACTTACGGACTTGCCTATCAAGGGTGGCAACTGGAACTTCTTCATACANACATACTAGGACTCAACTTCCCTTTGTTCCCGAATCGCATGACTCCCTTCATATGAGATACCCTCAAGAACACCCAATCATCAACTTGAAATTCCAAATCTCTTTGGCGAACGTCCGCACAGGATTTCTGGTGACTCTAAGCAGTTTTCATCCATTCCTGAATGACCTTAACTTTTTCCATAGCCTGGTACACAATATCTGGCCCTAACAATTCTGCTTCACCCACTTCAAACCACCCAATTGGAGACCTACACCTTCTTCCGTACAATGCCTCAAACGGTGCTATTTGGATGCTAGCATGAAAGCTGTTATTGTATGAAAATTCTATAAGTGGTAAGTAGTTATCCAAACTACCCTTGAAATCCAAGACACAAGCCCGCAACATATCTTCAAGCGTCTGAATAGTCCGCTCGGCCTGACCGTCGGTCTGTGGATGGAAAGCTGTGCTGAGATTCACCTGAGTACCCAAGCCTTGCTGAAATTTCTTCCAAAAATTAGCTGTGAACTGGGCCCTCGATCCTAGATAATAGAAAGTGGAGTGCCATGAAGCCGCACAATCTCCTTGATATACAACCTAGCATATTGTTCTGCAGTATCAGTGGAATTGACTGGCAAGAAGTGAGCTGATTTGGTGAGTTGATCCACTATTACCCAAATTGAGTCGAACTTGCACTGAGTGCGAGGTAACCCTACCACAAAATCCATATTAATCATCTCCCATTTCCACATTGGTATTTCTATGAGCTGAGTTAATCCACCAGGCCGATGATGCTCAGCCTACACTTGCTGACAATTCGGACATTTAGATACAAAGTTCGCCACACCCCTTTTCATGCTGTTCCATCAATAAATCTCCTTGAGGTCATGATACATTTTCGTAGAACCTGGGTGTACAGAATACCTAGAAATATGAGCCTCCGCCATCACCCTCTCCCGAAGCTTGTCCACATACGGGACACATAGCCTACCTTGACACCGCAATAACCATCCTCGCTGCTGAGCGAAAATGCCGAAGTCTTGTTATTCATAACTGCTTCCTTTATCTGAGCCAATGCTGGATCCATAAACTGCTTCTCCTTGATTTCTGCTACCAGTGAAGATTCTGCTCCATTATGCACCATAACATTCCCCTCGTCTGATGCCGAAATGCGAACTCCCAAACTAGCCAATTGATACACCTCCAGAGCCAGGGGTCTCTGATCCACCCCCAAATGAGCTGAACTACCCATGGACTTCCGACTGAGAGCGTCAGCCACCATATTTGCCTTCCCTGGGTGGTACAAAATGTTCATATCATAGTCCTTGAGCAATTCTAACCATTGTCGCTGCCTTAAATTCAGTTCCTTCTATTTCAATAAATACTGGAGACTCTTGTGGTCTGAAAACACATCTACATGAACCCCATAAAGATAATGCCGGCATATTTTCAGAGCAAACACAACTGCTGCAAGCTCCAAATCATGCGTCGGATAATTCTTCTCGTGATTCTTGAGTTGCCTAGAAGCATATGCTATGACCTTCCGTGCTGCATCAATACACACCCCAAACCAACCCTGGAAGCATCACACTAAACCACAAACCCCTCTGTGCCTTCTGGTAAGGCCAATACTGGTGCCGAGGTCAACCTTGATTTCAATTCTAGAAAACGTTTCTCACAAGCGTCGGCCCACTGGAACTTAACTGCTTTCTGTGTCAATTTAGTCAATGGGGAGGCGAGGGTTGAGAATCCCTCCACAAACCTCTGATAGTACCCTGCTAATCCCAAGAAGCTACGAATCTCCGTTGGGGTCGTGGGTCTAGGCCAATCCTTCACTGCTGCAATCTTCTGGGGATCCACCTGAATCCCTTTACTGGATACTACATGACCCCAGAAAATCTATGGACTCCAATCAAAATTCACATTTCAAAAATTTAGCATACAATTGGTGCTGATGGAGAGTCTGCAATACTGCTCTGAGGTGAATAGCATGATCCTCCCTGTTTCGCGAATAAACGAGGATGTCGTCAATGAAAACAATCATAAAGGAATCTAGAAATGGTTTGAAAACCCGATTCATAAGGTCCATGAAAGCTGCCGGGGCATTGGTTAGCCCAAAAGACATGACCAAGAATTCAAAGTGACCATAGCGAGTTCTGAAGGCGGTCTTTGGAATATCTTGTTCTCTGATCTTCAATTGGTGGTACCCGGACCGTAGATCAATTTTGGAGAAGAACTTTGCACCTTGCAATTGGTCGAACAAATCATCTACCCGAGGCAAAGGGTATTTATTCTTGATGGTGACTTTGTTAAGCTGCCGATAATCAATGCACATCCGAAGTGATCCATCCTTCTTTCTGACAAAAAGAACCGGAGCACCCCATGGCGATACACTCGGTCGTATGAACCCCTTCTCTAATAAATCCTTCAGCTGCTCCTTTAACTCTCTTAATTCTGCTGGCTCCATTCTGTATGGTGGAATGGATATTGGCTGAGTATCTGGCAATACATCAATCCCGAAATCTATCTCCATATCTGGCGGAATCCCTGAAAGCTCATCCGGAAACACTTCAGGAAACTCATTCACAACTGGCATGGACTCGAGGGCAGACACATCTGAGGTGGTGTCCGTCACCCGGACCAAATGATAAATACGCCCCTTCTTAATCATCTTTGAAGCCTCAAGGTAAGAAATAAACCTACCCTTTGGCACCACACCATTTCCTTTCCACTCTATAACCGGCTCGTCAGGGAACTCGAGCCTCATGACTCTCGTCCGACAGTCAAGCTTGGCAAAACACGAATAAAGCCAGTCCATCCCCATGATTACATCAAAATATACCATTCCAAGCTCAATGAGATCGGCCGTGGTAACACGACCACTCACCGTAACAACATAATTTTTATAAACTTGCGAGGCTGAAATAGAATCACCAACCAGAGTCGATACAGAGAACGACTCATGAAGCTGTTCGGATTCTGTTCCAAAACTTGAAGCAATGAATGGGGTGACATAAGACAAGGAGGACCCCGGATCAATGAGAGAATAACAATCAATAGCCTGAACCGACAAGATACCTGTAACAACATCTGGAGAAGCCTTAGCACTCTGCGGCCACTCAAAGCATAGAACCGACTAGGTCCACCTCAACCATGAGCTCCACCCCTAGCTGCACCGCGCCCTGCTGGAGCTGGAGGACGCACTAATGATGTAGCAACTAAAGAACCGGAAGACTGGGCAGATCCCCTACCCATAACCTGACTGGGCACACGGCAGTCCCGTCGGATGTGACCTCTCACCCCGCACCTATAACACACTGGGATATCCAAATAACAAGTCTCTGTATGAAATCTCCCACACTTGGGGCATATAGCTCTCCCCTGCTGCTGGGACCTCACTCCTGGACGACCGGACTGACGGGACCTCCTACTATCTGAACCTGGTCTCGAATGATTGTTCTGCTGATAACCGTGCACAGATGGCGGTGCACTCGCTGAGGACTGAGCATATGACTGAGATGGCCCTGATGACCCTCTCCCTGGAACTGGTCTCCCTGAGTGACCCATTGGCCGGGCCCTGCTGCTACTCTCCCTTTCTGCCCGAATCTTCAACTTTCTAGCCTCTGTGGCCTGAGTGAACCCCAAAATCTTCCCATAATTCATATCTGAGTGCAAAGTCGCTGTAGCAGCCTCATTCACCACCAAAGGACTAAGGCCATGAACAAATCACCGAACTCGAGCATCCATGGTTGACACTAACTGAGGTGAATACTTGGACAATCTCACAAACTCCATGTGGTACTCCCAAACACTCATACTGCCCTGTTTGAGAACCTCGAACTCAGTGGCACGGGCTGCCATTGTCTCGGCAGGCAAGAAGTGGTCCATGAAGGCATCTACAAACTTATCCCATCTAGCCGGAGGTCTTCCCTCCTCACGAGAATCCTCCCACATCTCAAACCACGAACGCGCTGCTCCCCTTGACCTGTATGAGGCCAACTCTACCCCCTCGATCTCTGTAGCCTGCATCACTCGAAGGGTCTTATATATCTCATCAAGGAAATCCTGTGGATCGGCCTCTAGGTCTGTGCCTAAGAATTCTGGAGGGGCCAATCACAGAAACTGGTGGACTCTGGAACTGGAGGAATCTCCCTGTCCGCTAGAGGACGCAGGGGCATCATGAGATCTCTGGGCCTGGGCGGCCACTAACTAGGTCAACATACGGATGGCTGCTCTAAGGTCCCCATCAGAATGCCCGGTACCGGAAGCTGGAACTATATCCGAATCAGGAATATTGGCAGGAGGGATGGTGGCACCCTTTACCGCAGCCGGAACAGGAATGCTTGGATCTTGAATAGATAGGCCGGGCAGATTCAAGACCGGTGAATCACTCTCACCCATGGCATTAGGTACATGATTCACAGCCACACTTGTGGTGGCATCGGCCCCAAGGCCGAGTCTAGCTTTCTTATTAGGCGCCATATTCTGAAAATTTCGGAACAAGGCACGAATTAGACATAAATACTTCCACTTTTCACTTCACCGCACGATATAGAATAACAAAGAAATGGGTAAATTCCTAAATGTCCATGCAGCCCCCTACTTATAGATGTGGTCGACAACACACCGATAAGAAGTGCTCTACTAGACACGGCTCCGAGACATCCTAGGACACTTTAAAACCTTAGGCTCTGATACCAAGTTTGTCACGCCCCAAATCGAGGGACATGACCGGCGCCCGACCGGGTAGCCCCAGTCAAGCGGACCTGGGTGCCTTTCCTAACCCACGTGTTACCCCTGTATTTTTCATCACTTATTAACCAAAGGATTAAGCAGTTTATAATTGAAATCACACTTTTCAAACATTCACAACATGCTTAATTACTTAACAAATTTACAACTTACAAGGTCCGACATATATCTACACAAGTCCATAATGCCACGTTTTCTGTCTACGGAGCCTCTAAGATATGACAGGGATAATACAATACTTGCCGGTAACAAGGCTCT